>LIEC01000805.1:24304-143963 GCA_001925005.1 Drosera capensis | reverse complement strand
AATTTTCATCATTTTGTTTCTTTACATGATTGTACTTCTAATGATCATAAAGCTGAAGGAATCGTATTAAAATTTTCGATTCAAACCAATCCAATATGCGAATAAACAAATGAATATTCAATGGATTCGATCTTTTTATAATTCTTTGTTTTTTTGTGTTGCCCAATTGTACATACCCTATCAAAGAAGTCGTGATCACGAAAACGATTTTTCTGATTTTATGCACAAAAGCATGAAAAATTTCTCAACAAGTCTCATAGATTCATTTCTCATAATCATAATATACGCCAACCACCATAAAATGTTCAGAACTACAAGTTGATGAACATAAGCCAAAAAAAAAAAAAAAAACTCACTTTTTTCCCCCCTATTTTCCCCTCCCCTCATCTGAAATACAATGAAAAACCGAACCGGACGACCTAGCGTCCTAACCCATCACAGATAAGAAAACCATGAAGAAAAAAAAAAAAAAAAAAAAAAAAAAGAACCAGAAAACAAAGAGGAAAAACAAGTCACACGGACACCTCTTGTGACTAAAAAGGCTCCCTGCACCAGCAGATTCCGCGAACCATCACAACCCGTTGTCCCAAGGACCACGTTTGACACCTCGAAAATTCTCATAAACCGCATTTGTTGATTAGATTGATTACGTTGAGTCGAGTTGAGCCGGGTAAAGTTGAGCCATTGCTTAGTTTCGTTTGTTATGTATGATCATCAGCCATGTCGGACGCCGTTAAAATAGTTGAAATCATGGTGTTGGACCCTAAGTTGCTTTAGCCACGAATCTGCCACGCCCAAAAGAGACAGTAGCCTCTCCTGGTCCCTTCCGCCCCTCCCAGAGATCCAAACGGGTCCTTGCATTTTGTAAGTGGCAAGGCCGAAAGCACTCAGAGGAATGCCTTCCCCTTCTTTTCGACTACCCTTCCATCCCGTACTGCTTCCCTCGAAGTCGTCTTCATGGTCCATGTCTATAACGACGAGATTTGAATTAAGATGTGATCAAAGATCGAAAAGTACAAGAGTACAACGCCAGGATATAAAGTTTCACATGTAACAATAGCGGTCCAAAAAGAAAGCACCTATTATGTAAAGCTTGAAAACGAAAGGCTGAAAAAAGAGGATGGTAACTAATTAAGCCAAGTTTAGGCTAGATAGCTTAAATGAGATTACTTACCTTGAAAGGAGGATGAAAGAGTGTGGTAGGTGAGGAAGCATGTTGACAGGTCCTTGATCGTTCTCCCCATCGGTATGTGATAGATCGGATACCTGAAATAAAATATATGACGACGATGATAAGATACAAACGATATTTCTGACTCTTAACATCATTGGAAAAATGGGTTTGTAACATTTGCAACTCATGATTTGTCCAGGAGGCACGTGTTCGAATCCTGCTATCTCCCTGATCCCATATATTTAGTGCTAGGTTTGGGTAAGGGTCAACGTGATCTCCTAGATCAAGCCTAAACAGCACCAAATCAAGATGTATCTTAAAATAAGAACAATATCTCGTCGATTAACCTTATGACAACTTTGATTAATTAATATTCTGGTTTATTTCTCAATTAAATTCTAGCTAATTTTTAGCAATGGCAATGGCAGGTCCAATTCAGAAGAACAAGGCGAGATTATATACCAAGCAACTGCCACCCAACTAGCCGGCGAAAGATCAACGCTCCTCAAAGACATTAATCCGGGATATCTATGAGCAAGTCCGTTTACCTGTAACAAAACCATGAACGGATTCAACGATACAACACACATAGTTAAAATAATCTATTAAACTATCGAATCCCCCGTCTTTTACTAGAAGGATCAGTGCACCTCATAGGTGTCATAATTACGACAGAAGACTAATAAACAAATATGAAGAAACAGTTGAGGATATGTCACACAATAATATTAATTGTGATGCGGAAAAGAGAGGGAAAGCATATCCACAAGGATCACACGGAAATGGGATCCATAAACAGCCCAAAACTTTGACAAATTCGACTGGGGCGCAATAGCTTCGTGTTCATACGCATTAGTCAAAAAGGGTTCCACAAATGGACCACTTTTACATTTTTTCCTGTACATATCATTTACAGATTCTCAATTTTCCAGATTATAAATGTACCATTCTATCTTCCCCGTTTGCCACACTCATGCTACTTATAACTGTGATTAGTACAGAAAATTAATAGTAGTTTGTTGCCTAATGACAGGAAAAATGAAATATTTAGGGATGTCCCTGGAAAACACGGTCCATATGCCTCCGGTTTACTTACAATAAGGTCCATATATAGGCGAGTCCAGCGTGCAATATTACGGTCAATGTACGAACTTATATGAATCCTAACGTGGAGCTTAGTCGATCGTGAATCGTGACGCGACATCCAAACTCCGATATACGCTTAGTCGATCGTGAATCGTGACGCGACATCCTAACTCCAATATGCGCTTAGTCACTTGTGTCTATCATAATCTCCTAAGGATTCTCAGAAAATCTAAACCCTCTTAAGCCTATTACAAGAACTAGTTAGTATTAAAACCTAATTTGTTGGCACCTTGCAGCCACGTCTAACCTATGAGAATGTACGGTATGCTTAACACGGAGCGAATATGCCGGAGTATCACCCGCCCTTTCCCTTAGGTAATGATCTAGTAAAATTAAATAAAAGCTAATGGCGTCCGTCAGCCAATGTTAATTCACGGGCCATTGACATGTAGGCTTAGTGTTTCCCATCCTAATTGGGACGTACCCCAACAATGGCATGATTAATGCATCAAACACGTTTCCAATAAGAAGAATTGACCAAGAACGATCATGAAAATCAGTAGTGCACAAATTTTTCGGGTTTAAGATTTTCACCTTGTCCATGAGGGGAACTCTTCCATACGGTGTTGATTTCTCGAAGTACTGACAGTATAGATAACCCAATCTATCGTTAAGCGGCCAATGACACTCGTTCTCGAACCCTCCCTCCTCGGAGGAGCATGCATCCCATTTCGACGATGACTTGTCGCTCTCATTCTCATCGCTAAGGGATTCGCTGAACGAATCCCTCGTCTCACCATCACCCGAATCAGTATCATCCCTTCATAAAAGAATCAAATCAACATCAAAACCAAGAATGGTTATCATTACTACATAAGCACATTATCTTCCACGACTAACCAAACCGCAAAAATTAGCACGAATCGCTCTCATCAAATCTACCCTACGATACCCATAATGGGTCTAAACTTACCATTGTCACGATCATTAATCACGAAATCAAAACCAACCCTCTAAAATCTACCATCAACCGTGATCACCAATTAAATCCCTTTTGGTGGATACAATGGTCCTTTCATGAAAAGGAAATCACATAACAATCAATCCAATAACGATATAGAAGAATTCTGACCGTGTTAGATATACATTTATGGGGTTTCTACCATCAGTTCGTACTTTTGATAGAGTTGATTTCTTACCCGATCGTGATCGTGATTACGATCGTGGCATTGATCGATTACCTGAAAATGGGTGTCGACGGAGGAGTGCTAGTGAAAATCTGGATTGCAGAGAGATAAGGAACATAGTACTGCACAAGGGTTTCTCCTGTGGAAAGAGTAACGGGCACACCAGCACCATATGCACTCCATTCATCATAGCAATTCCATAGATCACTTAGGCTGAAATACTCAATCTTCTCTCTTTCCCATGGATGCCATAATCTATTCAAATTCCTCATTTCACCCTGCAAACAAAAAAGCATAACCAATATCAACAAAATTAACCATCCATTTCATGATCAAAATCTCGGCATGATCATCATAATCGAGAATTAAATCAATAATCGAATATCCACAGGCGAAAATATCAAATTTCTATGTTTATCAACATAGGGTAATTATCAGATACTCTAATCTCTCGTTTCGCGTGTAACCAACAACATACGCATCAGGGTTATCACATACTCTAATCCTCCGTTTCGCGTGCCAGGAGCAACATACTCTTTGAACACATGGGAGTTATCTGATACTCTAATCCCTCGTTTCGAGGGTTATCAGGTACTCTAATCCCCCGTTATGCGTGTCCGGAACAACAACACACCCATCAAAACTACGTCACGAAAACATAGAGTTTAAAAATTTATTTCACAACCTGAACGGAACGATAAGATTACCTTGGGGAGGAATTGAGAAGGAACAACAGGGGTTGTGCATCGGAGGAAGCATTCAAGATTAGAATTCATCATTGATTCTTTCCCCATCATCATCATCATCCCCAACTCCAATCAACAGAAAACACACAAAGAAGAATCTAGAAAATGGAATTGAGGGAATGGATCAAAGGGAAAATTGATTGAAAGAGAGGGAGGATTTTTCCCTGGAAATTTCCTCCCTGCTCTGTTTCAGACAAAGAAGAGAGGGGAAATGGAAATCTTTCAGCCAAGAAAAGGAAGACAATCTGTTCTGGTCCTGAGAGAAATATATTAAAAACAGCAAGAAAGGGAAAAAAAAATAGAGGAGAAAGTGTCGGGGGGAGAATATATATGAAAATAGGTGGACTATGATTTCCAAATATTTGACCAAAATATATATGCCTTCATCCCACCATTACTCGCTCAAAACAGGGGAAAAAATTTAAAAAAAAAAAAACAAAGATGAAAAATTTTCCTTTTAGAATTGCAAATACAAGAATGATAGATCCAATCTATTTGCAGGAAAAGAAACAAGACGGGTTATCGCGATCATAGATCATAGATCCATATAATTCACGCAAACGAGGATTCGAGAACTGAGAAGATCATAAACAAAATCGGCATTTATAGGGTTTGGGATTGATTAGAGGAGGGGTTTTGAGATGAAATGAGGAGTTTCTACATGAGATAAAAAACTTACATGGGTTCTGTTTTCTGTTTGTGGGATGCTGAGAATTGAAAGTGTCGAGGGAAATTGAGGTGGTGTTGGGATTATAAAGAGAGAGAGAGGTATAACAGATGGGAGAGTAATAACTCTATGGGCATATACTAGCATGGAGAGAAGTACCAGATAATGCCATTATTTTCCACTGTTCTGTTGCTACTCGAATCAATAAAAGACAAAGGTATTGAAATTAATATTCTCCTTTGGCATAACATGGAAGATATGAGAGATTAATGTCATCCACTTCTTTTTTGTAATGTTTTATCAACAAGACTTTTGTTTATTATTTGGTTCATAAATTAGGTTCGGTAATAATTTTTTTTTATAAGTGATTCAGTATATGACTAATTGATTCGCATAAGCTATCGTTAATATTGGTCACAGAGTATTGAGAAAATATAGTTAGATTTGTTTTGAGATGTTATGCGAATTTACATTGACAAATATATATATGATCCCGCGATTGCAGATGTTGGGACAAAGGGAGAGTATGTATCACTCTCATAAGTCTTAATAACTCTAAATTAGCCCTCGTCACGGTTTCGATTCCATGAAGTAAAGAAATCGAAATCGAAATCTTAAAGAACGGTTCTAGTTCAATCCCGATTTCGATTTTGTTTCGATTCCGTTCTGGTTTTGGTTTGGAATATAATAAAAATTAATAATAACATTTAAATTTATAAAAAAAATATTCAAAATTTTGTTGCAACTAATATATAGACTCGAATTCAATCAAAAAAAATAATAATAATCCAAAAAACCAAATGAAATGTCAAACCATCCAATATTTTCTAAATCTACGTGGGTTATACCTGATGTAGAAAACTAAAAAAATTGTTTGATTGATAGTTTCCATTAGTTTGCTTAAATTAAGAATCATATATTTAATTAAGTTTAAATCTACACGATAAATTATTACAATAAAATTTAAACTAATTGTTGTCTGAAGATCCACTTCCCGTTGTGATTTCATCTGTTGGAAGATCAAAGAATTTTTGTTCGGCACTTTGATCCATCTCTTGTTGTCTATGTTTGGTTTTTGTCCAATCATCTAAACATGTTTGGGTCTCAACGGATTTAAGAGTCATTCTTAATTGAGTTTAATCTAAAACTCGTCCTTCTGCACTACATGTTTGCTCCAAAGCAACGCAGCGGTTGAACATGGAGTTGCTAGAATCTGTTTGACAATAAAGGAAAGAATAAGATATTGTTCGGAATGTCTCTTCCATCAATCTAAAATTATGAACTCTGCACTATCATCAAACTCGAAATCACATGTTAGATAACTTTCGATCTCAAAATTACTTCTTATAGCTTTTTTTCAAATTATTTCATAATATACTAGTTATATTACATCAGAATAAATTAATTTGATTTGGACCGGAATAAATTGGACAATTCGTTTTGGCACATGATGTTTAAAATGGGTAGCTCAATATTTAAAACACTCATATATATTTAAAACAGACATATTAAAATTTTCAAATTCTAATTGAAAAAAATGATACGGAACTGTCGATTCCCATTTCGATTCATACTTTAAGAAATCGAAATCAAAACCGTATATAATGATTTGGTTACAGTTCCGTCCGGTTCGATTCCGGTTTCAAACCAAACCAAAGCGTGGTCATTCCTACTCTAAATCAACTAACATACCAATTTGTAATAAACATTGCTTTGAAAATATGATAAGATTTGATGCATTGATGACTTGATTGACATCTCTCTCGGCTCTTGTTTTAGGACGATTGTAACGTATCTGTTTTCATATATTTCAACATGAATCTATAGAAGTTTATTTACTCGATGTGCAAAATGATTAATTGAAATTATCATTTCAGAGAATGCATTATCTATATACTATCCATAATCAGAAACATTTGTGGTAAGAAATTATATATTTGATTGTTATATACATAACAGGGAACTATGTTTGCCTCTGCATTGGCCAAGATTAGGATAAATTAGTAGTATAAGGGAAGTAATTTCCAAGTTATTACTCATTCCGTTTTCATAATATAGATAACGGTTTGATACGATATATATATGTGTGTTGAATTTGTGTGGATTTTGATGAATAAAAAATATATTTTTGATGATAATTTGATTTATTATTACAGTTGTAAGAGGATATAATAAAAATAGTGTAACATATATTGATTATTTTGATATTTTTTTATACAAATATATTATTAAATATAATAAATTTTATATATTTTAAGACGATCGGAATGAACAAATAGTGTTTATATTATGCAACGGATCAAGTACAAGATATCACATGTGATCTTGAGGAGAAGTCTATACTTTGAACACTTATCCTGCTATGGAATTCATCGTCAATCGTGACAAAGAACATATGGTTAATTTGTGCACTAAAGATACTTTAAATATGGTTAATTGAAGCATCGGGTCTATAATGGAAATCAAAATCTCCCAGGATTATGTTCCAAAAAAAAAAAATCTCCCAGGATCAAGTGTTTGCTTTTACTCTTAAAAAGAAAAAAGAAAAAAGAAAAAAAGAAGTGTTTGCTTTTGCAGATTTCACCCATCCGTGATTCCACTCCTAAGTAGAACACGGTGTTGTCATCACCACACGACTTGAATACTGTCCATGGTGGTTCTGATTAATGATCTATTTATTCCCATACAAGACTTTTTTTATTATATTAAATTTATTTAATATTTTTTATTATATAATTGATACAATACATATATATTTTGTATTATTTTATACATATGAATATAAATCTTATTTTCATATGAAATCATGTTTGGTAGTCTCGTAATATATATTAGATTGAAATACGTAAATTATATAATGATTTGACATTTCATGATAAATTTATAAAAAAACATATATTTATATACGTGTCAAAACTTACGTCAATATGCATATCAAGTCAATCAGTTATATATTTATGGAATGAAGAGAATAGTGTTGATCTACTCAACCTATATGTAGTTGATACTATGCAAATTAGAAACATTTAAGACTTGCATTTTGCATTAGATTCAACAATTGACGTGCATCGATGAATAGTTAATTTGTTGAAGTGTCCTTGAGATCGGAGACCGACTGGGTCAAAAACCAGAGAGTGTTGTGTTGGATAAGTTTCAAAGATTTCACACCACGGAGTATTCATTCATTCACGTTCCTGACTTTCAAAAGTCTTTCAGTAAATATACCATCGAAAATCAAAGTTGCAACTCGCAATGTCAACAACCTATGTACTAAATACAGAAGACCTAAATGTCATCTCGTGACATATCTATCGCGCCCAAAATTTTTGACGATTTGATGAGTATTAATTTTTCTTGAGTTAAATCTGGTGTGATTTAACACTGTAATTGTTCATTTGAGCATAAAGATTATATGAACATGTTTGTAACTCAACGTGAATGCACAATGTGTATACAAGTTTCACAGAAATAACCGCAAGTGATACGGTTTGGATTGAGAGTTCTGGTCACAAATGAACTATTCTTTCATAAAAGAAAATCAAATGCGTCGTATGTCACACACACGACACCACATATTACACATAACATCGTGCAACACATTATGTCGTGAGATGAGTAAGATCTATCGATGTAGATCTACTCAGAATGATTAAACAAGCGAAACTAGTTTCACCATTACTCTCAGCCACCATGAACCACCACCTCCGACCACTCCTCCGCCGCCTCTCCACCGTCGCCGGTGCACTCCCGCCACCGGAATGGCTCATTCCATTCCCCTCCCTCTCATCCCTCACACCCTCTCCACACCAAACCCCACAACCCTCAATCTGGGTCCCACGGATCCTAACCCTAATCACAGATTCCGCTTCACCGGAATCCGAATTGGATCTCTACTGCTCAAAATTCCTCATCAGATTAACCCCATCTTTCATCGCTTCCCTATTCGGGTCGACCCAGTTGAGGGGAAAACCCGATACCGCCTTTCGGGTTTTTAATTGGGCTGGTAAACAAAAAGGGTATGATCATAGTGTGGAATGTTTTGCGGGTTTGATTGAGATTTTATCGGGGTTTAGGGAAATTGATAAAATTAGGGTTTTGTTTGGGGAAATGAGGAAGATGAAAGGTGGGGTTTTTATGAGGATGAATGAAGGGAATAGTTTGATAAGGTGTTTTGGGGAGTTGGGTATGGTGGAGGAGTTGTTGTGGTTGTGGTGGAGGATGAAGGAGACCGGGATGGAACCGGGGTTGTTTACGTATAATTTCTTGATGAATGGATTGGTTAATGCTTCGTTCGTGGAGGCGGCGGAGAGGGTGTTCGAGGTTATGGAGAATGGGAAGGTGAGGCCAGATGTCGTCACATGGAATATAATGATAAAGGGGTTGTGTAAGGTGGGGAAGGCAAGGAAGGCGATGCAGAGGTTTAGGGAGATGGGGAATGAGGGTCTGGAGGCGGATAAGATCACGTACATGACTTTGATTCAAGGGTGTTATGGGGACAGAGATCATGTGTCATGTTTGCGGCTTTTTCGTGAGATGGAGGAGAAGGATTTGGAGGTCCCGAATCATGGGTATAGTTTGGTCATTGGAGGACTTTGTAAGGACGGAAGGTATGATGAAGGGTTTGCGATTTTGGAGGATATGATTAGGAAGGGATATAAGGCGAATGTGGCTATTTATACGTGTTTGATCGACTCGTGTGCTAAGAGCGGGAAGATGGATGAAGCGTTGGATCTTCTTGAGAGGATGAAGGGTGAGGGATTTAAGCCTAATGAGGTTACCTACGGGGCTATAGTGAATGGTTTATGCAAAAGCGGGAGAGTGGATGAAGCAATGGAGTATTTCAAGTTTTGTGGTGATAGTGGTGTGGCGGTAAATGGCATGTTCTATTGTAGTCTCATTGATTGTCTAGGGAAGTCGTGAAGAGTGGACGAGGCTCAGAAACTCTTTGAAGAGATGACCACAAGGTGGTGTACTCGGGATTCATTTTGTTACAACGCTTTGATCGATGCTCTTGCCAAATGTGGGAGGATTGATGAAGCAATGACGCTCTTTAGGCAGATGAATGATGAAGGTTGTGATCAGACAGTGTATACATATACTATTTTGATGGATGGGCTGTTCAAACAGCTTAAAAACGAAGAGGCATTACAGCTTTGGAATCTGATGATTGATAAGGGAGTTACTCCCACAGCAGCAGCTTTTCGGGTTCTTTCGTTTGGTTTGTGTCTATCGGGTAAGGTAGGAAGAGCTTGTAAGATTTTGGATGATCTCGCGCCCATGGGTGTTATTCCTGAGAATGCATTTGAAGATATGATCAACGTGCTGTGTAAAGCAGGGCGTATTGAAGAGGCGTGCAAGTTGGCTGATGGAATTGTTGATAGGGGTCGGGAGATACCTGGAAGAGTTCGCACTCTTCTTTTAAATTCCTTGAGGAAGGCTGGAAATTTAGACATTGCGTTGAAACTAATGCATAGCAAGATTGGCATAGGATATGATAGGATGGGAAGCATTAAAAGGCGAGTAAAGTTTCGCACCCTCTTGGATAGTTGAATGTTGAGCGAGATTTTGGAGTTTTCTGATATATTACGGCAGAAGATTGCACTTTTTCCAGCAATCATTCTGGTTAACCTGTTGATATATTATGCTGGTACACAGAGGCTAACCTGTTGATGGTACTCCTGAATTCTATGATGCACAAGCACTGACAGTTTGCGCTTCCAGCAGCCATCTTTTTGCACATTGACTCATAAGAGCTAGGTGTTTGATTGAGATTACTTACTCTTATGCTAAAAGGAGTCAAGCGACCTGATAAATTTGAGACAAAGCGAAATTTAGCGGTTTCTTGCATAGAACACCTTGAAGACTTTTGGCTCCTCCGTGGTGCTAGGGGTGATGTGTGGAGCATGTTTCAAACGCTGGTGCCTATGGTATTGGTGCAAAATAACTAGAGGATTCCCTTCATCTTGAATTGTGTCTCATTTAAAACAACAATAAGAACACATGTAATCTCGTCAATTGACAGTACGCAGTCTTACCTTTGTTGCTATGCAAGCATAGACTTTTTCCGATAAAGTGTCTCATTTTACAAGGTAGGCAAAATTCTTAAGAGGTCATCTTCATCTTTTGTTGATCTAGATCTCAAAGAGTAAAGACTAATCATGAGATAATATTGCAGTTCTCGTTCCCAGATAACATGGAGAAGGAATTGTAGCTAGCTTGCAATGATTTCTTTGTTGCTGGGCATTGGCGTCTGTGTTTGAACATCTGCACTCTGTTGCCCATCTTCGTATCCATGTACTGGACATTGTCTAAGAGAACCTCACGATCTGTCTGGATTTTGCTCTTTTGGCTATCAAGAGAATGTCGTCAGTGTCGTGCTGAGGAGAAACACGGTTTTATTGATCTTGTAAATAGTGCTGACAGGCTTTGGCATGCTATCTTAGACTTCTTAGTTTATCTGATTTGTTCCTGTGACCTGTCTCAGAGACTTCTGATCTATGGCTATGAGCCCTGCAGCAATGGGTTATTACTAGATCAGCTACCCTTGAATAAGGACTGTTTGAGCAAGTTTCACGGAATACGTGTGCGGAGGCTGAAGCTGCAAGTAAGTCGGGCCTTTCTTGTCTGACATATTACTGGAGAATCCATGTTAAGGTCTGTGGCACATTTTCACCATTTTCCTGGATGTGTATTTTCTGATTCAGGATGCTTTGGATGTTGATGAGTATGCCGGGAATTGCAGCTGTCGAATACTACTGCTGCTGCTGCTAATTGAGCTGATGGTGTTGAATCCTTGCATTGGTTATTGGATGGCAGAAACCTTGGAACCATTGCTGTCAACAACGTACGATTGTCAACCATGTACGATTGTCTTTGGGGATTTGCTTGTGGATCTGCTAGTATGAACTATTCCAATAGCATACTCCATGGCAGTGTAAAGGTCCTACATTTAAGGCATGTTTTCCATGCCTTGAATTCATATTGTCCAATGTCCACTATTTGATGTCCTGTGTTGATGGAAGGTTGATATGTGAAGCATACATATTTTAAAAAATGTTAAAAATTCTTGGGTCTAATGTCCAATCTGCTAACTTTAGTTGTCTCACAAAGGTTTGTTTGTGTCATCATATCAGACAACATAATTTCTGTAGAATCGATGATGATGAACGTAGTTCTACTTTCTTTGTTACTGCTATTGAAAATCTTATCTTTGATTCATATGCAAAGAGAATGTATCACCGGATCACTGTCTTATCACGATTCGATAAGTAGTTGGGTAGGATTCATAAAAAGAACCTATCAAAACGAGGATTCATTAAAAAAAAAACGTGTTTCTTTTTTTTCCCGCTTCCCTCACAAGTTTTGGTTAATAAAAAAGAAAAAAAGCAGCGTTATTTGCTGAGCAATGCAATGATCTGAATCTATCTTCTAACGACCACTTCTCATTCCTACAAATATCCACCATTTTCTCCAAATATAGGACTCCATTTTTATTGCCCGATCTTCTCTTTGCTTTTACTTTTCATTACGTTAGCGGCTTAGATTGCTGTTTTGATCTAACCATCATCATCATGACATCCGACAAAAACCCTTTTTCCGATGGAGAAGACGTCAATCCTTTCGCCGTCAGTACATTGTCACTCATTTTTTTATTGTTGATGTTATGTCATTCGGTTTGTATCAATGTGTGCATGATGTATCTGCATTGTGATTGTGCATACCTGTTTTGATATTGTTGATTTCTACTTGTCTTTACTTGTGGTGCCAAACGTTGATGTGATTGTGTAGGTTCAATCTTAAATTGACAGGAATTGGAGAATTTCTTTCCAATGCTTGGGTATTTGATCAGGATTAAGGGTGATGTTTAAGGGGCCTTTTTCCTTGGTTTTTGATGAGTTTTGTCATTGTTTTGGCATCATGTTGTTCAAAAAAGCTGATCACATTGACAGTTCGGAAGCTGTGTAGTCTCTTGAAAACTCTTTCTTTATCCATGGACTTTCAAGAGGCTCACGTGATTTGTTGACAACTATCAATTGATGTCTTGAGTATATCATTGTAAGGGAATGACTGCCCAAGCAATTGCACAAGATGTCGCTATCGCTAACATTCCTCTTAAGTACATTTGAATCTGTTATGAAAATATGACAGGCTTAACTGTATTGCCTTCTCCTTGAGGTCAATTCATGCTGTATCAGTTTCTATGTATTATGAGTTTTTTGTTGCCTTCACCCCGTTAATCAGTGACTTCAATGTCGTCAATGGTTTGTTGTTTCTCCATGATTATGTAACTAGCAAGGGTGTTTGCTGCCAGGACCAAGCAGCTGGAGGGAAAGGGCTGGAGAAGTCGAGTTTCGGTGGAGGACCCTTCTATATGCCAGTTAGTTGTAGCGCAGATCTGGTTTTTGGTTTTGTGTTATTGTTGTGTGTCAGGGGCGTTCTGTTGTTGCTAGATTTGTTTCCTTTTGCTGAAAAAAGTCATTTGTTTCAGAATCCTGGAGCAGTTCCTCCTGTCTCAAATTCAACGCTCTCACCTCTTCCACCTGAACCAGCGGAGTATGATCGTGGTGCAACGATTGACATTCCCCTTGATAGCGTAAAGGTAAGATGAATGAAAGGTTTTATTTCCAATACAGAATTGTTTCGTGTAAAATGATTGTCGACGCATGACTTATTACCTGTTTGTCTTTCTAGGACATTAGTAAGAAGGAGAAGGAACTGCAGGCTAAAGAAGCTGAGCTAAAGAGAAGAGAAGAGGTTCAACATCCTAATCTGAATATAATCTTTGCTTTTTGTTATGGCATTCTTCTTGCGAATTTAACTGCCTGGTTGCACCCTTGAGATGCCCTCAAAGCAAAGATGACATTATCTGGTTTAACGTGGATATGTGGAAATAGTGACTTATGTTGTCTGATCTGTATGCGCATCTGCAGGAACTTAAAAGGAGGGAAGAAGCAATCTTACGAGGTGTTTATTCCGAGTATTGAATATTCTCTAATATGAATGATGACTGCTAGAATTATTTGGAATTTTGGGGTATCTGTTTAGGTGTAATACTCGTGTCTTGCAGCCGGAATTGTAATAAAAGAGAAGAATTGGCCACCGTTTTTTCCCCTCATTCATCATGACATTCCGAATGATATACCACTCCACCTGCAGAGGTTGCAGTATGTTGCATTTGCTACATACTTGGGTACGCTTTCATCTCCTACTTATTGTTGGTATGACAAGATTCTAGCTCTATCTACTCCATCTATTCCCTTTACCTACACAGTACACACAATTTTGGTCGTCTCTCATAAAAGATTAAGCTCAATTGTTGTCATGAATGATCGACAGCCTTTTGAGTCCTGTATAATTAATGTTCTACGTATCATGCAGGATTAGTGGCATGTCTCGTGTGGAATGTTGTAGCAGTTACCACAGCTTGGTTCAAAGGGGAAGGTGAATTCGAACTTATAAAACCACCAATCACATGTACTACTACTTAGAGAAGAAACGTGCTTATCAAAATTTATTTCTTGATAATGTGTTTCATCAACAGGAGTGAAGCTTTTTCTCTTAGCCATCATCTATTTCATATCTGGAGTTCCTGGGGCCTATGTGTTCTGGTATCGTCCACTCTACCACGCCATGAGGTGCACATCCTTCTAATCTTCCCCTTTGTTTTTCAATCCTTTTCAAAATTCGCCTCTATCAAAGGCCAGCAAGACCTGATCTACATTAACAAGTGCAACAATTCTGTCATCTATATTAACCTTGATAGCATAAATATGATAAGGAAAAGCAACATATGATATGTAAATGGCAATGACTGGAGATTCGATGCAGAAGTTTATGACACACAATTGATTTTTCTTAAATTGGTTTTCGCCGCCTGCACATTGATATCTTAAATTCGTGTATCCATGTGTTACAGGACAGACAGTAGTTTGAAGTTTGGGATGTTTTTCCTTCTCTATGCCGTATGTCGCTTTTCCTCATCATAATTCGATGCTGAAGCTCACTACGAAGGATTCCACTGAACGACGTCAATGACCTTTTGTTGCAGGTTCATATTGGATTTTGCATTTTGGCCTCTCTTGCTCCTCCAATTATTTTTGAAGGGAAATCTCTCACGTAAGTTCTTGCTTACTGGGGGGGGGGGGGGGGGGGGGGGGGGGGCTAATAAACCTAAGATTGTTTCAAGAAAGAAGCCATCGTTTGGTACTGAAATGTTTAAAAGAAAAACTTGTCGTTTCCTTTGCGCTGTGGTCTCTAATTAGCCATCTTGGTCTCTAACTATTAGAACTTAGAAGCCAGTATGCAATGCACGTCCTGACATCCATTTAAAAGTATGCAACTCCTGTAGAATATGATTTACGACATTCTGGCCATTTCCATTGCGCCGTCTGATGAATTATGCATGTCTTTGTTACAGGGGGATCTTGTCCGCTATAGATGTTTTGACTGATAACATTTTAGTTGGGGTAAGTTCCAGACTCTCCTGAGATGACTCGCAACTGTATGTTTTAGCTAATGCCCATACAATTTTTTTCCCCTCTCTAATTCCTTTGTTTGGATTTGTGTTTGGGAACAAAGTTATCTGGGATGAACTAAAAGCAAAGAAACTTCCATCATGTTTGACGAATTTCACATAGCTCTATTGTAATCAGACTATCAGAGCACCCATAGGAAGGCAGTTCATCCCATAAAAAACATACGCTATGTCCTAAGTGTGTTGGTGTGAATGCTTGAGCTTGTATTAGAGTCAATAATGATAAAATGTGTTCTGTTGTGTTGTTTTTGATAAGAATTATCTGTAGAAAATTATGATGTTCGGGTTTTTGGATCCACATAAAAGTTCTCAATATAAGTTTACCAATAGAGAAATGCCGCTGAAGTTATGCAGAAAGTATGGTTATACAAATTTCAGATGGCAGGTGTTGTTTGCTGTCGATCAACTATTGCTGTCATTATGGTCGATGACCACGTCCGAGTAAAATAGCTTCTTAAGTTCCTTTTGTATCACAGGTCTTCTACCTGATTGGATTCGGAATGTTTTGCTTGGAAACATTGCTCAGCATTTGGGTCATTGAGGTACATCTTCCTGATTTCAGAAACTACATCTTCCTTCTCACTGAGCTTCTTCGTTTCGGTTTTCCCTTTCCCCTTGCTTTCTCACACACGCTCTCATGTCGCAGCAAGTGTATATGTACTTCAGAGGAAGTGGCAAAGCCGCGGAGATGAAGAAACATGCTGCAAGACAAACCATGATGGCAGCATTGTGAGCAGCTTTCACTGCAGAAGAATAGAGCTTGTGCATAGGAGATGATTTCCACTTTATTGGTCTCGTTTTGTTAGAGATATAGGCGATGGTTTGACATGTTGAACACTGTGGTTACAGATTTGAAATTAGTAGTTATTGGATCAAGGCGCTGCATATTGCTTGCTGCTTCAGTTTTTTTTCTGGATCAACTTTATTACTCTATTCTGAAGGAGCAAGCATTGTTCTCTCACATTTCTTCCTTGATTCACGCATCGTGTGCTCTTGACAGCGTAGCTGATCAGGATAATTTGTTCTCCACAGTTCCTGTGTTTTGCTAGTAATAAGCTATCATAGTTCGCTTGAAATGGACGGGCAGATAATGGCAGAATATTTTCCCGATTTTTTGCTCCTTGAAGTGAAAACTATGTGTTCCTATTGTAAGCCGAAGTGACTGTAGCAGATTCGGAGTATATTCGGAATCAATCCTTCAAAGAGTCAGTCAGCCACTCCTGTTATTATTATGCAGGTATTAGCATCATCACGAGGATTTCTTCTCTGTTGTCACATTTCCATTGAAGTGTAATGGACTCTATAAAGAGTATGGGTTCAGCCAAATGAACAAAGATCATGGATCTTAATGTTTGGTTAAGAGTAATGCTCGTCTAAAGGAGCTTTGTATACTGGTATTAATGTTTGCCGCCTTCTATTGCCGATGTTCGTTTTGATTCTGCAACTTGTATAAACTTTTTGAAACCTAAAACATAGATAAGGGTATGTCATAACTTCTAAACTTTTCCATTTGAACCCAAAAAAGAAGATCGCGATATTCAACTTGGCTAAATACATGTTTCTAGTTGGATGAAGTCACATGGAGAATGGATAAACAACTCGATGGACATGAAAAGTGTAATCCTAGGCTTCTAGCACCTTGGCAGAGGCATTTAACTGAAAGTGGGCCCAGGATAAGATCAATGGCGGGTCTTAATTGCCCATTAAAATCCTATGGGCCCACGTTGGACTTGGTCCAATAACACTTGGCAGGGCCAAAAAACGTGTAACGGCCCAAAACTGCCTAAACAGAGGGGAGATGATGACACCGACAGACACAGCAACGCATTTGAGATATGCAAATGCAGCGCAACTAAGCAACTGTGAACTGTACCTTTCGTGGGTCATAAATGTGTTGAAAGTGAGTCTATAATACTTTCCATAGGGTTGTTTAGACCACGCTGTTGCAGCTCGCCTCGGCTTGCTTGGAATATTTGAATATGAGAATCAGGAGAAAACTCTGCTACTTTGATCGGTGAATTCGGAGATGTATGTATGTGATTAGGTGGTTGATGATGAAGAGTATCTGAAGAAAGGGTGTCGAGAGTGTGTGATAACACGGTGTTCAAAGAGTGTGCGGACATGCTCATTATGTAAACTCTGTATTGAAGGTATGATTTTACGTGATCAAGGTAAGCATGTTTTCATCAATCTTGTGATTAAAGATTCAAAATTCTTTAAACTCTTAATGTTTTTTAATGTTATAATGGGTGTAGATTTACGTGCAACTCGTCCTTTCCAATCCTCATACCACTCCATAAAAATAAGATTATTTGCATCGTTATTTTTGACTTCATCAACTAGTTGATCACCGACTATTGATTGATAACTTTAAGTTGCAACTTGATCCATCATGTGTTGACATCCTGGCTCATTAAGGAGATTGTTGCAAACGTAAAGGATGACCTCATCATGATAAATATTCGGTCTGTTTCATAATTTTTGCATCGTTTTATCAAATTGGGATTATCCCTTGCAATCTTTTTTGATTTGAAAATGTTTTATTAATAAAAATACAATAATATATTTACTTTATGTCATATCCTATCGTCCCATTATTATTATTTTCTTTGTCTTTCATTTCTTTTCTCTCATAAGAATAAATAAATAAAAAGTATAAAAAATTGCCTCACCCCTAAATCTTTGTGCTAATCAATTTGTTTCAAAATATTCGGGACAAGATGGTATTATAATTGTCCCTTTCAATAACGTAAGTTTTGGTGTCTTGTAGTACTAGCAGTATGAAAACACACTACACACACTGTTTATAAATTATGTGAAACAGGCAACTGTTTAAGAACAAAGGAAAGAACATATACCTGCACATATAGGTTCACTAATGTGCCCAAGCTTGGACAGCTAATACCGAACAATATATGTCTCTTGATCATTTTTTCCCATGAAATTATAACACAATAAATTCCATACACCACCTGTATATAATCCAACGGCTCACAATCCCCCAATCTCAATCCACATTTTCTCTATTTATATGCACTTTCAAACACATCAGAGTTACTCAAACTCACCCAAACTGTGCCTTGCAACTCCCACCAAGAAAGATCACAACAACAAAAAAACACTTCAAGAAAGCACTGAAATCAGATCACATAATTTCTTCAAGAAAGATGGTTTGCTTCTGTTTCTTGGTGGATCAGAGGAAGCAAGTGAGGAGCAGCAAGCCGGCAGCCGGGATGTGCTCGCGGTGTGGCGGCGGCGCCAGTGTGGCCGATATGAAGACATCCACTCGATTCTGCTCGGTGCCGTTTTATTGGAAAACATGGCGGGCGGTGATGTGCACTTTCTGTGGTGCCATTCTCAGATCTTACCAATGAAGCGATAACATATATCGAGATCAAAGACTATTAGGCTAACTATGTGTTATAGGAAATGTTGTCGTTCATCAAATTATTATTAATTTTATTTCATCGATGTTATCATATTGGGATGATACCAATGAAAATTTATCTCGAATGTCATAATTTTGTACCACGGAGTATTACATTTTTGAATCGTATTATATGCAAACTCTAACTAAATGATCGATGATATTTGATCCTGGCATTATCATATTTTCTGTTGGATCTTTATAATCGCAATTACAGTTGTTTGAGTTACTCTATACGGTGGCCAGTACCATACTGGGTGAGCTGCCAATATGTAAACGCTGGCTAGCTACTTTCTAGGGGAAGTGAAGATCACCAACCCTATATGATTGGATTTCTTAGATTTAATGTAAAAAGATGGCCTAGTAAATGTCAAAGCTGTATGCTGGATTCATGTTGGAACGTAAGTCAACACTTTAACCGCGTGGCTGTGGTTAAAAAGAAATGCATCACCATTAGATTTGGGAAATTTCTCAATTTGTGCGTGTCATCCTCATGCGTAGATGCTAATCTTCTCGATATCGTTCCAATTTTATCAGATGTCACCGAAGGGGAAAAAAATTAGGGAAAGGTGAATGAGCATTGGAAGACGATTTCTCACGGCTGATTGTACATTGTTACATACCAATCTTCGATGGTTACGCAAAGCATTGGAATGACTAGCTATGCTAATCTCATAGATCACGTGGTTTATTAGACAGTCAAGATTCTCAAATAAAGCGGCTCGAATTAATTTCTTACCTCATGCTAATGGAGGCAATCTACCAAGAAATATTTGCCATTTGCTATCATTTTACAAAAAATTGAAGATTATCATATATGATCGTTGATTGGGCTCGTGCCGGGAGCTTAGTACATCATATTAGCCAACTAGACGAAGAATGTACCAACAGGTAGTTTGATGTCCCTGTTGGCGCATTAAACAGAAAACTGAATGGTGCCACTTTAATATACATACGGGTGTATTGAATGCAATTAAGCGTCACATATGGCATCAGAATGTGGCCATTTGCGCCATGTGAGATTATATCCCAAAACAAGTGAAGGGAGATGGACAGACAGAGCAGAGCCTCTGTTTGTAGTCATGACATGACTCGAATCACATGGCGACGTCAAACCATTTCGCTACTTTCCCAATTGCAAATCCACCGCTTTGCTCTGATTCGTTACCGTTAGTTGCTTGACTCATCTCCACGTTTGACTTTTTTCCACTTGCTCTTGGAGTTGGTGATCACCGAAACCCAATAGATCAATAGGTCAGCTTGAACCATTTCTCATGATACAATGACTTTTACGTCTCACGATGAATGGGATGGTTTGATTAAGGTTTGTTGAGATAAACTTTAATCCACGTAGAAAAGATCACGTTTTGCGAAAAATTTTCATGAAACAATCATCGTAATATTACCTTCGTCTCATTTTAATTGAAATCGTTCGATTTCTCATTGTAATTTATATATGTGTTGAATTTATAAGAAATGATCAATCTGTTTTTGTGAGTGTGTGAGAGAGAAATACAAAAAATAAAATAAAATAATAATGACGAGGGATTGATGTGACATAAAATAATGATATTTTGATAATTTTATATAAAAAAAATTAAATAAGAAAAAAGTTACAATTTGAATTGGGACAAGTGTATAACACAAAATGGAAAATATTATAATTGAAATGAGAAAATGAATAATACACCTACTAATAATGTACTTTTATAGGATGAAGGTTTTATAGGATGAAGGTTGTAAAACAAATTGAACATTATATGCTATAACAACCAAACTCATTAAAATGTGGCAAAAATAAGTTTATGGTTAGACTTACATAAATTTATTTGTGGCTATCAAAATTCAATGGCCAAAAATTTAAGTTGTGGTTATTTTGGTTTTTTTTTTTTCAATTTATAAAATCACAAACTTTGAATGGTGAACGTTGGATTCTCTTTGTGACAAATTCGACGAGTCCTTAAAATATACTCCATATTAAAAATATAATTTTGAAAATATTGTATTTTTATGAGACAAAAAAGAATATTTGTGTTAAGTTTGTGATTCCATGTTCTTCAACAACTGCATAGAAGTGTCAATCCTCAACTGCAATCGGTTGAGGATAGTGTTTGCAACCGAGGTGGATATGACTATGTAGATGGCAAGTCCTGGTTTGCCTTTTTTTTTTTGTTATTTCAACTACTCACCTTAATCCAAAATCAGTGATGATCGGAGCACACATGGCCCATGGTTCATGGAATGTGTTAGCTAGCACTTATTGTTGGGCTCTACAATGGACCCTGCAAGTAACTGGCCTGGTATAATTATTAGGCTGGGCTTAATGGACATGGGCCTCGACCACAACTTTGCGTTGAAGCCCAGTTGAATATTGTTCTGATTGTTGCCAGACCTGGAGGAACTAGCAAGAGTCGGAGATCGACATTAATCCGATATCGGTTCTGTTAATCGTTACAGGAGAACACGTTCAAAAGCGTAGTTTCCCGCAACAATATGATGCTAAGATGCGAGCTCGTCAATGAGGAAAAAGCGCAACCAGCGGATCTGTTTAGCTACTTCATCACCGGCTTCCTGAACACGAGCACTTGGTATGCAATCCTCTTCCATCTATTAGACTCGAGCGAGTAGACATCAACTATTGCAGGATCTGTAACCATCGATCGACCTTTATAATAACCACAACCTTATAATCGTTACATGAACTGTCGTATCCTAGGCCATGTTTCAAAATCTCGTTTTCCTGCGGCCAGCTGCTCATCAATGCAGGACAATATGGAAGTTCTTTGTGTTTTCTGATGCTGGGCTTCCATAGTAGCATCCACGTAGTACTGGCGCCAATCAACAATGCTACTCCATTAACAAAAGCTGCTACGACAAAGGGCCAAGCTTGGGGATAGGTAAACTGCCCGATCTCTTCGAGTGTGTCTCTCCTACGCAATGAATCATTTTGTCCCCTCGCCGTTCCATTAAGCAGTTTTCGTCAACATTGTTACGAAAAGTCAGTCATATTTAGTTTAAGGAAATATGGTGTATCGATTAGGGATAACCATGTTCTGCACACGCAATTGGGACTTCACGGGGAGGTTCGCGAGGACTTTCATATCTCCGGCTGCAGGTATAATTTGGAGATGATCTGCTGCCGCTTCTTCTCATTGTTGTTTCTCTTTTGTGGCTTCTTCATTTGTTATATTCCCAGCGGCCAGGGGATGTTCCGAGAGGCTTTTCTATATATATCGGGAAAGTATTTGCGCTTGAAAGGTAGCTACATAGTTACTTCAAATCAATCTTAATTGTTGTTTAACCAATAGAAATTTTATGAAAATATTTGACAATATTATCAAATATAAATGAAATATCTAAAAAAATTAAAAACTATTTTAATAGTATTTTTTTGCATTGATGTTGTCTCCTGGGCATGATTGACATTGCATTAAAAAAATAAATTTTTAAATTTCATTTTAAAAAAGAAAAGAAGGAAAATCATTAATTTTTTTTTGTTGATATTTTTCATTTATTTATTTCTTTTTATCAGTAAATTCATGGATTTAAGCATCAATTGGATACAAAGATGTAAAATTCATTTTATGATAAAAAATATCTTGATTCTTACATGAAAACTTTTTATAACAAGATTAAATGTAAGAGTATCATGGATTTCAAGAATCTATTAAATATTTTCAATAAAATTGAAATATTTTCAAAAGAATTTATGATGATATACATATAATCAATAAAATATTAACGATATCAAAATAAATTATCCATTTATAAATATTTAATCAATCATAAAATATTAAGTCATTCCCCGACGTGATAACACACTAGTTTCTGTAAATCCAAGACAGAAGTCATACCCCCCACTAGATTTAAACCATAATAACAACCATAAAATTGATGGATTGTCAGAGTGCATGTCGTTAATCTATTCATCATTGATATAGTAGGAAATTGACTCAAATATTCTCACATCCAAAACCCAGGACAAATAACACACAAATAAAGACCAAACTCATATTTCAACTCAAAAATCAAAGTTGATAAATTACGAGCTACTACTTGATACTCTCCCATCGTCTAATAAAAAGGACGGTGACTCCAACATTATAGCAATGAGACTAAAAGGGGCACAATAAAGCTTATTTTATCACTGAACTAAACTTTGCTCTTAAACTGTTTATTGTCCGTCCTGTAGCCTTCAACTGCAAAAAAAATAAAAATGTTAAATTTTAAAAAAATAATCAAAAGTTAGTAAAACATGGCTTCAACTAGGCATATAATGATTCAAAATCATAGCGTTTTTCTCAAAATATCTATACTCGGAGTTTTTACCTCTGCTGATAGGTATAATATTGAATGCTCACCCAATAAAAAATCAGCATTAAAAAGGATCTGAGGGTCAAACCCTTCAAATCATTACTCATGATGAATGAGACTAATCCTCTGCTCTTACCATAATCTTGCTTCACTTTTCAATCTTTGGTGATTAGGTTTGTGGTGGCTCAACCATCACCCTAATATATATTTTCTTTTTCCTCGCGAAAAAAGGAAGTCCTTGGCTGGTTATATAAAGGCCGATAGATACACTGAACATAAACAGAAGAAGAAGAAGAAGAAGAAGAAGAAGAAGAAGAAGAAGCAGAAGAAGAAGCAGAAGAAGAAGCCGCCACAGCACTCTGCACACAGATAGATAAAATACAAAAGGGCTTGGTCACGACGAGGGGTGATTGGAGAGGGTACAAATGGGGAGTACTGTGAAGGGCGGCAATAGCAGCAATGGAAGCAACAACCATCACAAAGCAAGGCCATATGCACTGCTGCTATTGGCATTCGCAATGGCATTCCTTGTCTTTAAGGTGCTTCACAAGTTTAGGGAACGGCAAGTCCTTGCCCTGGTCGCTGCTGAGAATGACCAGCAGCTCGTTGCCCTTCACTCCCTTCTCCAGGTAAGATTTACTCAAACCATCTCCTGATCTCTTTGCTCTTTCTCTTTTGATGCTCATGGTGAAATATTTTTCTTCAACAAGTGAAATATTTTAGATCAGATTTGCATTGAACTTGAACTCTTCTTCACACTCGTCTCATATCTATTGATCTAAAATATGGCCATGATGCACTCCTACCTGACTTGAACCATATATCACAGACGGAACAACTACGCCATCAAAAAGCAAAGAAAAAGATACTCCAGATCAAGGAGAGACACAAAGCAGAGGCAAAACAGATGCAATCCACCATTTCTTCCCTCAATGGGGAACGAGACAAACTCCATGCGGCACTCAAAGCAAAAAACCATGAGATCAAGAAGCTCAGAGAACAGCAGCTAAGCTATAGCGGCCAATTATCTCAAGTGGCAGCACTAAGAGAGATCTTAAAGCAAAAAGAATCTGAAATAGAAGAGCTCAAGAGTCGGCACCCGACGCCGGTCAAGGTGTGGTCAGTGAGTTCTGATGACCCATCAAGCCAACCTACAGATCCGATGACTGCTACTGAACTTTATGTGGATGATGAAGATGCTGTTCAGTTGAGAGAATCCGACCACTCGGAAAATTCAAGCAATGGAAGCGAAGGTGAAACTTCACATAGCGAAGAGAGCAGCTTGTCGACAAACGGCGGGATACAAACTCTGGAAGGCGTACATTTAGTTGAGAAAATGGATGCTACAGAAGATTCAAGCAAATCCGAGGATATCAATGAAGATCATTCAATAGGAGCCAATGATCCGAAAGAAATCAACATAGAAGAAACCCAAAGGAAAGACAATGATGAATCACAGGGCAAGGGAGAATCCACCATAGCACAAGAAACATCAACTGAAGCAGAGGAAACAAGTAGCAGACAGACACCCACGTTGGATGAAGAGCAAGAGGGAAAGTCATTCGAAGATGTGCAGAGGGGAGGATTGGCTATGGATAATATCAAGAGGTTGAGAAAGGTCTCACATCACAGAAGGCATAGGAGGCATAGAGGAAAAAGATGGAGAGAGTATCTGAGAAGCCGACGAATGGGCAAAGCTGATCGCACTGAAACTAAAGCAACAGAAGAAGATGCACAAACCAAAATTACAAAAGCAATTACCATGGAATCTCAAAACACTACTGGAGCAAATGTTCTGCCAAACAGCAACGTTGCTCAAGACCATGTAAATGTCGAAGAGACTGCGAACAAGAGTGAAATTGCAGCACAAGAAGATTATCACTATTAGATGGCAACGGCAGGTACATAATCAAATAAAATCTACTATTAGAAGATTATCACTAGTGTGACAACTACATTACGTAGATCTATAACTTGACACCACCTATGTCGTGGAAATTATGTAAGATCATTACGCCTAAACCCTCATTTCATCATTCAATATGCTCAGTAGATTAGTGGTTGATCATTACTGACTTGTCAATTTAGGCATGATAAAAGGTGTTGTTCGGAAGCTCCACTTGTGCAGTCTTAACTATTTATGTTAATTGACAAAAATGATACTAAACAGTTTGGATTAATCTGTTCGAGAATTGAAAACAAAAACACATAATCAAAAGCGATACGAATCGACTAAAATCCCACACTAAATCCTCAATGACACTATCGCACAAACCAAAAAGACGAGCTTCACATTTTCATCTTCGATCACTAAAAAATCAAAATTATGGCAAGCAATCGGAACGTTTTTCATTTGATTCTCCAAACAACTGGTCAAATATCGGAGAAGAAGAGAGGGAGGAGAGTGCGGTACGGCGCCGGCAGCGAGACCCCGACGCAGTGCGAGTCGCGGTTTCGAGTCTGAGCTCTCTGCGCTACAATGAGAATAAGGGAAGAACAGATTGCCTGTTCTTTGTCGCCAGGGGCGGAAAAAAACTATACTAATTTCACAAAGAAAACCTTATTTCTGGTTGGTCCTTTGTATATTTGAATTTGGTGGAATTAGTTTAGTGATAAGTTATTTTTTTTAGAATTCGATATTTGAGAGTCTCAGAAGATGGTATTGGATAAGTTTATCTTAATGAATATTCTTTTTATATGTTATATTTGACGGGATTATGTGGAAACCTTTTTATAATCAAGTTGATTAAATCATTTGAAGAATAGGGTAAATTTTTTTAATATCTACTCTAGCATTATTAAGATTTGAACCTCAAAACTCGTGTAAGATAAGTGTCTATTAGTATAAGTCAGACCATCCGATAATTAGTTAGCTAAATCAAGGGTGGCCACTATTTTAATATTTTTCATGCTCGTTTGTTCTTCTCCTTTTGGCTTCTTTAACTAGAAGGGAAGGAAGTTTCTTCCACTTTCATAATCTCATTGCTTTGATCTCAGCAAATACAGGGGACACACATATATTACTGAATTGCTCACCCCTCGACAAAAAAAGCCACAGCAAAAGAATTGCATAACAGGTTTCCTTTGTATGTTCCATCCGACATGCTATTTAAAGTCTTTGTTCACCAATTCTTGGAAGCGAATGAAGAATCCCTCATTTAGGATAGCAATGAGTTTTTCCTTACCCTCGAGTTTTTGTTGCTTGAGCAGAGAATGTAACAAGCGAATCCATGGCTGAAAAACGTATCCTAGAACTCATTTCTTGCACCTAGGATGCATTCTAGGACTTGAGCAAGGTTGATAGCAATACAGGAACCAGAATAATAACAACAATGATCAAACCAAGAATGATGGCGACGCAAGTCCAATTCCTCGAACTCTTCTGATGCTACTGCGCCACCTTAAGCTCACCTACTCCTTTTGTCACGAACGAACCAGCTCGTGCCACATTGCTCGCTATGTCGTTGAGTTGTTGCCCTTGTGCTTCAACCAAGGCTGCCATGTCCAAGAACACCTGATGTAGCTCGAGTAAGCTTTTTTCGACCTCATTTATTGCATCATGTCTCTCTTGGATCTCCTTCACGGTGTCCGTTATCTGGCCCCTTCCATGCCCTTGGATCGCTTTTTGGAGGAGTATCTCCGCCTCTCCACTTGATATCAAATTATCAATCATCTCCTCACCAGGGTTTTCGCCCGTTATTGTAAAGTACCTTCTCTCGACAGTCTCTTTGTACTCGGCTTGCATCTTGGCCCGCAGGGACTGAAAACTATCCATCATGTCCTTGAGTCTCTTTCCTAGTCCAGTAACCACCAACGTTCTTGATCGATCAGCTTAAGACCCAGGCCCGCAGCCAGGAAGTGCACGTTGAGCAGCCATTCGACTGCTCAAGTGTCTCTAGCTTGATCTTAATGATTCTGACGCGTTTCAGGACCTGCTCGACATCAGAATCCATCTGGGATCTCAGCTTCTTGACCGCCTTCGCATTTGTGGCCATCTTCAACTTCTCATTGGTTGCTTCTAGCTCCTTGTAGAGCTTCTCCACGACCTCCATGTCGCCTTTGACATTCTCCATATCGGTGAAGAATTTGTCGAGATTAAGATCCACTTTCCCTGCTGTTTGCCCACCCGTCTCAATGTCATCGAGCAATGCTTGCTCTTTATTATCTTTGTATTTTTAGAAGGAGCTCGAAGAACAGGTCGTTCATATTAGCTCCGCCTCCCCTTGTTCTGAACTATTTGAGCTTCTAAAGGCCGTGAAGGGAGAAAAGGGTAGAGATAAACAAAGTGAACCGTTCAATGCGAGTAGAGGGTGAGTAATGGGCAAGCACTAAGAAGGGGAAATGTATGAGAGCATGGCAACCACATCAACAGAAAGCCAGCTGCTACAAATTTTTCTGATGTAAAGTCAAAGGGGTTTGTCTATCCACTTCGAAGTCGAGAATATCAGCCATGTACACCGACGATTTAGGATGGATTAGTAAACAATAAGAAGCATAAACAAACATGTTTGGTTGTGTTTTTCTCTAGCAATCTGTGAATTCATATACTTTGCTTTGTATTGAAATATACGTACCTTATTGGAATAAGGATTACTGACTCGGCCCTTGTCGTCATTTCTTTAAATAAGTACATGAGAACAGGAAGCAGCCTTATAACTCACACCCTTGGTTAAAAGAAGCAGCTTTGTGGAAGCTACCACATTATAATTCTATCTATTTTTCTTGAAGATTGTCGGAAATCGAGCAGAGGACCACTGATGAGATTGTTCTGTTCCGTTGCTGCTGCTGTTGTCTGCCCTTGCTGCTGTTCCTGTGCTCTTAGTTGTATAAGGGCAATAAACCTTGCAAGTTCGAAGAACCCTTGCAACAGCGACTTTGCTGTGATAATCACCTGTGCTAGTTCTGACAGAAGCGATGCTGTTTCCGTTGACTATTAAACAATCATTTAACAATGTCAGTAAGCATATGCTAAGGCAATGGAAGCTAAGAAGATAAGGATTGGTGAGGAGTTTTATGATAGGATGGCATATCAAATGTGCGAAGAGAATTATCTGGGATTTGGTAGATGCCATGAAGAAAGATGCATGACGAAGTGCAATTGATACTGATTGTAGGTCCGCCTGCAAGTTAAAGTTAGTTAGGATTCATGCTCCTCTTCATTTTTTTTAAATAACTAAATAAAATACAGTCATTATCTTTCAAATGTTTATTAGATAAATCCTTTGAACTTGAAACTTGATTATCAAGATGAACTTTATATTACATGTTTTTCCAAGTGATTTATAACGCAATGCTTTTCACATTGTAGCCGAGCATGCTTGATGGCCTTATTCGAGTGGAACTTTACAAACACCGGAATGCAGATAATCTTTTGTGCTGGAGATGGCTCGAAGATGCTGCCTTTCCATATCACTCCATCTTTGCAAGGTGTCAATCTATAAACATCTCAAGCTATTTGAATTAGAAAAGAACCTCAGTCCATAATCAGAAAGCGGAGATGCCGTTGGCATTTTGGAGATATGTAACCGACTAGCCGTTAAAACTCTTTGGTTGGTCAAATTTATAAAAAAGGGAAAAATTTACGCCGTTGCCGGGGATCGAACCCGGGTCACCCGCGTGACAGGCGGGAATACTCACCACTATACTACAACGACCTTGTTGTTTCATTTTATTAATAATCTGTATTAAATTTATCTAAAAACATACAAATCTACCCATTGTCAATGGAAGTTCATTTACTCCTATTACTCCCTCTTTCTCATTATTATTTTCGTATCTTTTTAAAATATTAGGATTTTTTAAATAATTCATAATGTTTTCATATGTAACAATTTTTGAATGCTTAGGAATTAAAAAATATGAAAAGAAAAAAAAATATAAAATCCTCTAAAGTATTGACTCTGATCCTTTAAATTTTTAAAATATACGGATGATATCTTTACTAATTTTTTTAAATACAGTTTCAGTGTGAAAATAATTCAATATATTTTTAAAACTTACGAAAACTATTAAGATAATCTTTTTATATGATAAGGATAATGTGTCATAACTTAATACTTAATAAAAATTAAATATTATTTTCTCTAATTAAAATTAAAAAATAATATATTATTTTCAAAACTTAAAATGATGCATCCGGTCAAACACCCCTCATCATTGTTTTTTGAACAAAAAAAACTTTCTCTCATGAGTCAATTCCTTGGATTAAAAAAATTCTAAATTTAAGTATATTCAATTCAATTAATGTGGTAGGAGAGACTACTAAGAACAAGACCTCGCAAAACATGGCCATGTAGCAACAGCATATACACTGGCAACGGCACCCTCGATGACATCCTACAGCTCAAACCACCTCCGCCTCCTCTCCCTAACGAAACAACTCTCCACCCTCGTCAACACCTCCCTTCACCACCGCGCCCTCGCCCTCTTCCACCACCTCCACTCCTCCCCCACCCTCTTCCACTCCCTTGACGCCTTCGTCTTCCCGCTCGCTCTCAAATCCTGTGCCGCCCTCCGCCTCCCGCTCCTCGCCGCCTCCGTCCACTCCCACCTCACCAAAACATCCTTCCTCCATAACCCGTTCGTGTCCTGCGCGCTCGTGGACTGTTATGGGAAATGCGGGTCCGTGGTCGATGCACGGAAGGTGTTCGACGAAATGTGTGAGAGGGAAAGGACCGTGGTGGTCTGGAACGCGATGATATCGGTTTATGTGAGGAACGGGGACGTGGGGACCGCGGTCGGGTTGTTTGAGTGCATGGATGTGGAGAGGAACGCGTCGAGTTTTAATGCGATTATTGGGTGTTTAGGCGGGAGTGATGGGAATATGGCGATCGGGTTTTATAGGAGGATGTTAGGGTTTGGAGTGAGGGCGAATTTGGTTACGGTGCTGGCTTTGTTGCCGGTGTGTGTGGGGTTGGCGGCATTGGGTTTGATTAAGGAGTTACACGGGTATTCAATCAGGAATAGGATTGATCCGGATCCGCAGCTTAGGAGTTGTCTTGTGGAAACGTATGGGCGGTGCGGGTGTCTTGATCATGGGTTTCGTGTATTCGAGAGTATGGAGGAGAGGGACGTGGTGGCTTGGAGTAGCTTGATCTCGGCCTATGCGCTCAATGGAGAAGCAATGAAGGCGCTTGAGATATTTGATCGAATGGAGATGGAGAACGTTAGGCCTGATTCGATCACGTTTTTGTCTGTGATGAAAGCGTGTAGTCATGCTGGATTCCCCGATAAGGCAAAAGAATACTTTTCAAGGATGAAAAGTTACTATGGTGTGGAACAAACCGCTGATCACTTCTCTTGTTTAGTGGATGTGCTTAGCAGATCAGGGCGGTTATACGAGGCGTATGAGGTATTGAAAGAAATGCCAATGAAGGCGACTGCAAAGGCTTGGGGCGCATTGCTGGGAGCTTGCAGGACTTACGGAGAAGTGGAGTTGGCCGAGATTGCGGGAAGAGCTTTGTTCGAGATAGAGCCGGACAATGCAGCTAACTATGTATTGTTGGCTAGAATATACGCCAGTCAGGGGAGGCACGAGGAGGCCGACAGAGTAAGGAGACGGATGGAAGGACGAAGCATAAAGATCGCGCCTGGTGGTAGCTGGTTAATGCATCAGGAATGAAAAGCATGACAGATATCGCATATTGGCCAATCAAGTCCCATACATACATAGACCATCATCTGTTCGAAATCGGAACAGTTCTGCTGCTAATGATAACAATGGGAACTTAAGAGCTTGTTTTTCGACCGCTCTTCCCCATGTTATGGATTCAGCACGCGCTGGACTCTTTCAATGGAGATGACATGTATGCAGTTCAAGTACAAGCTGAACTTGTAGGAAACAAATGTGATTTAATGATACAACGGGATAGTTCTTCTCTATGTGTATTACTCTGGTTCACATTGGCGATATTTAATGATACATAAATCTATCTGAACTTGTAGGAAACAAATGTGATTTGCTTATACTAGTTTGAATTGACCAGTTGATGATGTTCCGTTCAATATTATGTGTTCATAATTTAAAATAAAAATTCAAGCTAAGAAATTTAAACGCATCGGGTTTTTTGCTTCTGTAATCCCGGGTAATTTGGAAAGAATATGGTGCCCCTTGGTCTGGCAGAGCAGTATCTCTAAATTTCTACTTGTATGAGTAGGGATGCATACCCCTTCAGTGTAATCTCACACCAGGTTACTTTGCAAATAATCAGAAGTCATACCATGAGTTTCTAGTGTTCCTATTTATTATCTGTGAGCTTTTTCACTCTTGTATAGACCGTGGATACTATGTATTATGTATGAATCAATTCTCTTGTATAGCAATGATACTGTCTATACCCGGCATCTTAAACTCCGCCTCTGATTGTTTCAGGTTTGTCAGCGGAAAATCCTAAATTCTGGAGAATATGGAATGACTAGAGGTTATACTTCAGTTGGATCAATGGCTCCTTACTATGTCTTCCCGTCCCGTGCAGCCATGCATTTCATGCAGAATGCTTGATTGCACATGTGACACGATGTACTGATAGAGATCAGGTAAGCTTCCTTAACTGAAATCTTTCGGTATTTTAGCTGGATGACTGTCTTCATGATCTGTAGTCCATGTACAGAAGCACACAGCTTTTTCTAGTACATTAATCACTATTCGAAGTTAGGAAAAAAGAGAAAGATGATAGGAAAGTCAAGTGGATCACCAGCACTTATGGTTTGATCAAGTATTTGATGACTCTTCACCATTCTCAAGTAGCCACAAGCTCTGGTAGGTACTATTTAGATATGCACTGAAGTAGGGAAAGGGGAAATGCTCTCCAAACCACGTGAATAGTAAATAAGTGTTCTGATTGTGGACGATCTCAGCAAGGACACGTCTTCCAGGAAAACATCACTGACTTTTATGTGTTTAACTTAACCAGCTTAACTGTTCAAAACTCTTGTTCATCTATCTTTTGCATATACCACCTTAAGGATCGCTAGCAAGGTTACTTCATCTATGAAAACACTTGGACTTCTATGTTTTTCAACTTAAAACACTGGAACTGTTCAAAAGCTTATTGTTCTTCTATCCTAATTGGCAAGTTCTTCCTGTAATTTTTCATACCCTTCACTCTTTGCGTCAGTCATGGCATGCTTGCCTCTTTCTTGATTTTTATACGCTTCTCCAACATTTTATCTTCTTGGCTTTCATCACTAGGAAGTTGGGAAAAATTGGTGATGGATAACAAGATGAAAAACGACTTGACAGTGCGTTTGTTGGCTCCTTGAGAATGATGAGCTTTTGGTTTTCAAGGGAGATTACAGTAATTCTTCAGCATTATTTAGTAAAATTCATTTATCCTGCTTTGGATTATGTCTGATTTATCTCCTGAATTATCTTCTGTAGGTTGAGCGAGTATTGGATCTTCAAAAGCAACTTACCCTCTTAGGAAGTGAGACACGAAAGGCTTCAAATGGGGAGCTTAACTGAGGAAGAACCCATCACCAACTTCACCTCCATGGACAAGGTTTGTTCTTTTCTTGTCTATAATCGGGTTGCTAGTGCAGTGGAAATTGCACTTGAATTTATTCTTATTCATGAGTCAGGCGAGGAATTGTGTTTCTCGTAGCGTATTGATACCCCTTTCAGGGAAAAGCTTGGTTCGTAGCCATTTACTTTTCTTTATTTCTAATTGCATTTTCTACTTCTAGATTCGGTTACAATTGGATGACGCAATAGCCAGTGAGTGTCCCTTCTGTGGGGAGTTGATGATTCCGAGAGATTTCGTTTCCTTTTATTCTCCCGGAAGAAGAACAAGAGGTCAACTCATGGCTGATTAAGCCACCCTCTGCTGCTGCACAGAAGAACCTCTCCTCGTCTATGTGATTATTCTGGCTTAGCCTTGAAGCGTTTGAGCGCCAACATCAGCATTCAGCTGCTCAAGCTCCCGTTGTGTGCCAGAGTTTTGTGTGCATGTCTTTCTCCCCGGGTGTCTGTAACTGATTAGCTTCCTAGTCCGGAGTTCTTTGTTCCGCTGTGCAGGCGCCATAACATATTAGTGCTTCTATACTGATGTGGAACGATTCAATGCCTACTGAGACACTGCTCTGTGTACTGTACTGTCCACAGCAATGCCAGCGGCCATCCTCACATTGTCAGATCGCTGCTTCTGATATCAGAGTGCTGTTCTTTCTGTTCTGACGCCGGCAATAAAGTATAGCCTAGACGGGTGCTGTGAAATTGTGTTTGATGGATTAGATGATATACATTTATGTTTGATAATTATTTATGAAATGTAGACGATGGTGGGGCGTTTTCATGTATAGTGGCGTTACTGTGAAACCAGGGTTTCCACTTGATGAACGGTAATGTAACAATATTTTTTGTATGAGTGACGCGATAAGAGACTACTACTTTAAAAGATCACTTCAGTGTGAAGCAGCTGGTTACTCGGTTTAACTTGTACTCCGATTTTTTCTAGCAGCAATGAAGTCTTCAGGTAAAAAGAAATAATCAAATACGAGTAATAGGAAGAATAAGGTGATGCGATCTTTAAAACTTCATTGTTTCTCATGACCTGACTCGTTAAACACAATCGTGTAACATTACAAGGTGGTGGCAGGTAATCGGTCGCAACCACTACCAGCTCCTGTGCAAAATGTCTTAACCGGCTCTTAAGCTTTGTGCAGCGATTGCTAGAGGACCGAAAAGGCACCCTTTGAAATACGCCACCAGCTCCAATATTAAGAGAACTACCAAACGTGACCAAGAGAAACCTAGACTATCCGATAGAATGGCGACTGCGGGGTATGAATTCCTGTAAAGTCTAAGTATACAACGAAAGAGGTGTTCGAGCAAATTGTAATCCAACTGTCGTGACTACAAGTATGAGAGAATATATTCTCTTACGTAGCTTCATCCCGAACTATTGCTTCTATTGCTTCCTGGATTGTCATGCGTGTATCAGAAAACTGATGCTCATGCATCCCCGTCACAGGTGCATGATCAGGAGTCAGGAAACCAAACTACGCTTATATCTCATTCAACAGATAAATCAGTAGAAGGCATATTACAAGGTTGCCTCACTAGTCGAGCGTTCATCACAACTGCATTTGAAATTCTCGTCACAGAAATCTGTACATGTAACTCGCTAGCTTTTCCTTTATCCATGGAGCGACAAATAAGTCTCAGCCTACAGAAGGGAGGGTGGAGGCATACTCCCGTGCAAAGAATCACATTTGAAGGAGATTTTAATACAACCATCAGTATCTTTCCCCTTTTCGAGTACAGCATACACTAAACAAAAAAGAAACAAAACCACACAAAATGGAAGGAAGATATCTATCACCTTGGAAAATAAACCTAACAAAACTTCTCCCACCTATGCATTAAAAAAACATCTTGATGTCTCAACCCCTTCGCTATAGTCAAGTAACCTACTTTGCAGAAACCCATCTTAGCCTGTATGTCCAACCCGTCAGTGTATATAGCGTCACGCTGCAAGGGGATTCACAGAGATGATAATTGCATGGTTACCATATCCTTAAAGATAAAGACACCTACGCTGATGGTCATGCTTGAAGACCTAGGCAGACACCAATAAAATATCTTTGACAAAAATGGGAATCTGATATGTTGATTATTTGTTCCTTCCATCAAATTTTAAAAGAAAACAAGAAAATTAAACAGAAAAAAACCGAGACTTTAACTATCACCAGTTAGGAGTTTCTGCTGGTAATGTCTGCATAAACAATGCTCTTGCTCCAGGATCGGATAAAAATCGACCAAGACGAGCAACTGTTGCCGTATGGCTCCCGAACTTCCCTATCCCTCTAGAAACCATGCAAGTATGCTTTGCTTCGACAACCACCATCACGTCTCCACCAAACAAAGGTGCAACTGTCTCAGCAATTTGCCGGGTAAGTCGCTCCTGTACTTGGAGCTTAGAACCATGGAAATGCACTATTGACTGAAGAAGGGGTTTTCCCACAGGATTTATTCCACCTGAAGCGCAGAAGTAACCTCCTATATGCACTACTCCATGGAAGGGAAGCAAGTGATGCTCACACTGCGAACAAAATGGCAAGTTCAGCACGGAAAATATCTTCTGATTACATCCCACTTCGCCATTGGGCTCGTGCAGTTGTAACTTGCTAGTTACACAACCATTCAGCTTCATCTCCAGATTTGATTTTTTGAACTTCATAAGCCATCTCAAGAAACGGGCAGGTGTCCCGATTAGCTCCTTCCTCGATGGATTTTCACCCACAGATCTGATAATTGAATCAACTGCATTAGTCAATGAAGGCACCAGACTCAACGACATTCTACTGGCCCCAGAAACCAGGGACGGACACCAAGTCTGATTAGAACTCTTCATGCTGATATCTCTCCTAAGAAAACCTTTCAATCTTAAAAGGCCCAAGAGTTCACCCCAAATGTCAGCCTCCCTTTCTTCAAAAACCCCTGAACCTGAACACACCCGAATCTCTTTCTTAAAGCTTGATTCAGAACCGGGGAAATGGATGTGCTGACACTGAAGAATGACACAAACCCCCGCAGGTTTAATTACATTATGTAAAGCAGAACAGACCTCATCAGCCAGTCGCTGTGGATCTTGGAGACGTTTTGCAAAGACATCAGCAGCCCGAGAAAGCTTGCTAAGGCCAACCACACGTTGCCCAGCAGGCACATATGCCACATGACAATTCACCTGGAAAGGAAGCAAGCACAGCTCACAGTAGGAAAAGAGACCGAGATCCCGCACGACAACTAGTCCACCATTTCCTCCTGCTTCACCAACCCTGTCATCTAAGCCCGCTTCAGGAAATATAGCATCTTGAACAATTTCTTTCACATTCATTCGGTAACCTGCAAAAGAAACAAATCCGTCTTGTAAAGTATAATCCTCATACTCGTGCAAATTAAAGAGTCAAATAGACTCATCTGATAACTATTGTTCATGCAATATTATAAGAGTTAATCGCTCAGAGTTCAATCATTTTTACATATCATCCGTTATTTTCTAATAGAAATACACAGCATGTAACACACCCCATCAAGAAATTCCTTTACGATTTCAAGAAACTATGGAATGCATATTTAACTGATGAACTGTATAAATAAGGACTGCTTGGGTAGCAAGTTTAATTATCTATTGAACTCTAAAAGTTGCCTTCCCAGGACAGAAATATTGCCCGCCTTCAAACCCTTGATAAGGAAAATCCAAAGAAACAACCCACATATAGGCTCAAAAGCAGACAATGCACTTCACTTCTTTAAGCATTAATACACTGCATATACGTAAAAAAAACCACTGTACTGAAGCCAAATCTGAGACTTATATCTACCCGTTCATAATTAGACAAGATGACACGTTACCATGTAGTATACCATACAATACCTAATTGCTAATACAGCAAAAGAAGTATGATTCCCATTATACTTGTCTTACTTGAACTTTACGAACGGTCAAATCAATATGGTTTCTCCATTCTCTCCCACTATCAAACACAATGCTTTAAACCACAATTACAGTTAACTCCTAAACACGAATAATCAGAACTTACTCCAATAGATTCAATTTCATTGCCTATTGCAATCACAATGTTTTTTTTTTTTAATCAACATACAAGTCTTGCAGTTTCTTATCCAAAACGCTTATGGTTTATACAGTATGATTATGTCATGTTATCCGAAGGTACAAAGGAGCTAGCAACTCACTTTGCACCAAGCTAAACCAGCAGTTGAAAAAACAATCTTGGCACATAACCCAACCATATGCCATCATGAAAGAAAGTTTGAACAAATTTGTGATAATTACCACTGGTGCCTTCCATGAAAGCCAAAGCGACCCGGCGCGGTGTCCTGATGAGGCCTTCTCTGTTGATATCTTCATCTAAGCCCTGCAACAGGGTTTTCACAGCACCCTCTATCTCGCCAATCTCTTGCTGCCCCTCAACATCCAAACCGATAGGACCGAGTTTTGAACCATTTTCAAGCCCCAAACAACAATGGCCCTCCTCCAAGGCACCCATTTTTCTCAAGAACAGCAAATCCCAGGTACAGAATCCTCCCAATCGAAAGTCTCAACCACCAACAATCATTTAAGACTCAATAAATAGATCAAGAATACACCATACATATAAAAGTTGAGTAGTGGATAGAAAGTTCAAACCTTCAGCTCAAAGGCTGAAGCTTTGAGGTGCCCAGATGGGATTATTATACCGAACTGAATCTGGGTTATCAAACCAATAACAAATCAGACAAAAGGGACCAAAAACTCAGAAACCCAAATGGATAATCAAGGCTGGGGCAATGAACACACCATAAACATATCATAAATTGGAGAAAATGGGATACCCAGATGAGGAAAAAGATCAAGCAATATAGATCTGTGGCATTTGAATCCAATTATTATAAGCTTGAGGATAGAAATCGAAGGGATGTGGAGGAAGGGAGAACATTTGTTAGTGATTTTGAACGTAGGGTTGCCCTTGTTTGTTCTCTATGCTTGAGATTGAGAATATGTGGGGATGATTCTGTTTTGTTTTTGTTTTTGTTTCGTTTCCTTTGAATGGAAGGGATACAAAAGAGAATGCTGTCATTGGGAAATGGAACCCACTAACCGTTTCACTTGAGAGAGGCGGCGCATCTCATGGTTCTCTCTGGGTTGAGTCTTTCTAGGGTAGAACGGAAAGAAAATCCCTTTCTTCATTCATTCTCCCTTCCAGCGTTTTGTTTGTCCGGATGATCAAATAATAGTTTTAGTTGAACTAAATTTTTATCTATAAATATATTCTTTCTATCTCAAAATGATTTAAATATTTTGATTTGATATATATATCGATATATAAAAATGATCAAAAATATTGTTTGTAAATTTATCGTGAAATAATGATTGTAAGTTACGTACTTCAACTTAATATATGTTACTGGACGATCAGACATATATGTTTTTATCATTAATAAAATGTATAGAATAGTTACGTACTTCAACTTAAATTTATCGTTAATAGTATGTATAGAATAATACAAAATACATATATGTTGTAATTATTATGAGACGAAGAAAATATAATTTTTTATTGTTTTTTTGTGATGTATTATTTTATAATTTTCTTACGAGAAAGACTAAATAAAGAGTAGAAATAACTAAATACAAAACAAAATTTTCATTTTAATATAAATTTTTTTCCTTTTAAAACATAGTTGTCCTAAAATTAGTCATTTCTACTATTTAGTCTTTCCCTATTGGATGATACATAAAATCATCAACACTACTGTAATATGAAATAATAAAGTATAAAAACTTAATTTTTTAATATCATTATTGATACCATAATCGGTTAAAAAAAAGCTCGATCAAATAAAAAATGTGTAATATTAACTAATAAAGTTTTTAAGGATGTTAATTAATTCATTATAAAATCAACCAAAAAATTCACATACAAATGATTATTAATCAATAGAAAATGAGCATGTATGATAAAAAAACTTTTTTTTATATTTATATTATATATTTATCGTGATTAATCATGAACCATTTGATCATAAATCAACCCGTTTGATTCAATGTCAAACTGGGCATTGGTCAAAAATATCGGGCCATACATCGAACTTTCTAAGATAAAGAAGAAAAGTAGATAATGTTAAGAATCCATCAATCTATTATATATTTATCGTGATTAATCATGAACCATCTCATATTATATAATCATCTCGAAGCAAATTTTTTTAGATGGACATGTCAAACACCATCTCACACTATGCAACCCGTTTGATTCCATGTCAAACAAAGTTTTGGACTTGCCTTGGTGGGCATTGGTCAAAAATATCGGGCCATACATCGAACTTTCTAAGATAAAGAAGAAAAGTAGATAATGTTAAGCATCCATCACTCTATTAAAGTTTATGCTTTGCTATCAGGGCATGATTCACCTTTTGAGTAGACATATACATTTCTTTTTTCATGGTAGGGTTTCGATTTGTCTAATTAATTCGATCTCAAATCAGATTGAATTAATTTTTCATTGGTGGAAGATCTTATCCATTTAGCGGGAGAATCTCGATTTGAAAAGCAAAACAAAGCTGTTCATATTCTTAGAAAAATGGACTAAGAGGGTCAGCGAACTCACTAATTTTCCAAATGAGATATCGTTCTTGTATAGATTGATCTCGTTGTTAAAAACCTCTTATTGGATAATTCATGAGTAGGGCCACGGAATAAGTCCTGGACTCCTATGAATCAGCAATTAGACCTGACCACCATTTTGAAACCCTCTATTAAAAAATAAATCAGAATTTAAAAATTTTTAGATCGATTTTGATTTCAATTCCGAAACTGACGATTTTAAGGCAGTTTCAGTTTTGATGTCATTTTTTATTCTAGTTTAACTTAGTGACGGTTTCTTTACGTTTTTATATAAATTTTGTTCATAAGATACAAACCAAATAACTTTTTATTTAAAGAAAAATATAAATAAAACATGATATAATGTGAAAATAACAAAACATTATGTTCTTATTAAAAAAATATGCTTAATATTCATTTTAAAATATAACCCAATATGAACGAAAAATGAAAGGATGAAAAAGTAAGGTATTTCAACTAAATAGATATAACAAAGAATTAATTATGAGGTATGAATTAGATAGATAAAAACATTAAAGGAAAATATAAAGACACTAGGAGAAAATACTACAGCATTTTAGGAAAAATATAGACGATTTAAAACCAAACCAACGATTTCGGTTTAACTTTTCGTGGAACCTAAACCGAATCAACATTTACCGATTCAGTTTCGGTTTCTATCGATTCTGATCCCATAATGATTTCGATTCTTGAACCGACGATTCGATTTCGATTCGATTTTAGTTCAAAATCGAACCGTGATCGGGTCTACAAGAAACCTTATTGGTGTACCCTCTTAAGTTCCAAAAAGATGACATTAAGGTAGCGTTTATATTGGTGGAATGATTTGAGGAAGGAATTGAATGTTCAAAGGAATGGAATAAGATATTGCAGTTTTCTATTGTTTGTTTGGTTGGTATTTTGGGATGTAATGAAATGAAAATTTTTAAATTGTTTAACCAAAATATTTTTATAAATGCACAATTCAAAAAGAAAATTGTTATCATATGTTAATCTAACTCTTTTGCTTAATTAATTGAACAATTATACTTTCAAAAAAAATTATTTTCATTATGATTATATATTAATTAATTTAATATGTGATTAATTTATTAATTTTATTTGATATTTAAATCAAATTAAATACGATAAAATAATAATAATTTTTTTCATTTCATTCCGGATGGAATGAAGCATTCCCCTCCATCAAGACAGTAATCAAATGTGGATCTCGGGACAGAATGAAACAACCAAACAAAAATTTTTCTACTCTGTCGGAATGAGTCATTCCATTCATGTCTTCATTCCGTTAATCCAAACATAACATAAATGTGACTTTGAAAGAGTTTTCATAATTTTATAAACACATTCCTTTATGCACACAACGATATAAACTCAAAATCATGAAAAATTGATGGAGATGAGAAAAGAGAGGGAAGAGATGAGGAAGTGATAAAACGGGCCTTCCAAGTGAAGATTTTTGCAGGGCAGTTTTGAACGAAGGCTCTCCAAATATAAAGAGGAGATTTCACCCCGTTATTGCTTTTTGCTTGCTCATCCCCCATGACTAGAGTTTTGTTGGATAAAATCACTCTAAAAGTGTCTCATTATGGATGCTTCTCATAAGTCAAATATTCCGCCCGTCATACAAGGATGCAGTTGAGACTAGATTATAGTCAACATCACCCAACAATCAAACATTTATCGAACTTAATAAGTTGATAGTGCATTACTAATTTTGATTAAGGTCATACAGTTTGACTTGTTGGAAAAGAGTGTATTTTTTCAATAAAAGAACAAAAGAGTATCACCTTAGCAAGGTAAAGATATCCTAAGAAAATCGACTTTGAGTCATTATTTTTCAATTTGAACCGTCGATTAAGTTTTATTAGTGATCATAGTCGTTATTAGATTAAAATTTGGGATTGATAGGCCAAGAAGAGGCATGCCCTTGAGGCGACAGGAGAACAAATGGGTCAGTGGGTATTCTCCACCCGAAGGTTATTCTGTCAACAGACTCGGCTTAAGCTTTGAAATCTGTCCTTTAGTTTAAGAAGAGCTTAGAAAGGAGTCGGTCTTTAAAACCGATAAGGATAAGGTATTTCCAAGCTGTTGATCTAACAAATAAAAGAAGAAGTCTTTCGTTTAGCAAAAAGAGTGCTGTAATAAATAAAGAAATAAAGGAAAAAATCGAACCTTGTTCAATCAAGTCTCATAGACTTTCGGGTTCAACCACCCACTCAGCAACAGCCTAACCCTCCAAAGAAGAGATCAGTTGTTTGATTCATGTGGGTGTTCAACCCCAATTTATGATTCCGGTAAGGTCCTTAGGTCTCGTTTAACATGGTTAATCAGGATAACCAACATTCGACTAAACGGGATTAATCCTCGAATTAACACTTCTGAAGTCTCATAGAGTTTCAAAATATTCATCAAGTAGCTTGTTTAGTAGTGCAATGAATTGAATCGAATCCGAGTACAATCAAATCTTGGACATCCATAAGCTCGAATTGAAGCATAATTTTCTACAACATATATTACCACCATGCCAATCAAACAATTATAGAATATAAGATCGTGAAATACTGAAATGTCACTCCACAAATACCGCAGCATGATGTCAAGATCGAGCATGCACTACAAAATATAGAATCAACCACCAAATTTATTAACAACATATTAAAACAATTAAGTCATGAACAAGTTTACTACTGCTAGTTCTAAATGCACGCGACGGGATCAATATTCATTCATCTTATTCTTGCCCGTTGCGAATCCTTCAAGACAGTTTCAGCTTCTGTACATTTTAAAAAAACAAACAAAAACTGAAACTTGGTAATAACTAAATAAAACGAAACATCAAACCACTGAGATCAATATTCCACGGTAGTAAATTAATCAAGCTTGATACTGATCTACGAACTCATACTTGACCAAACTTGAGCACACGAGTTGATCTCGAGTCGAACCCTATCAAACCCTTATAAGCTTGCTGAGTTTGACTCGATCAGCCTAGTCAAGTCAAACTCGAGTAGCTAGCGAGCACCTTGACTCGAGCACAACTCTATTCATGAACAATCTAATTAACAAAGGCGATCAACTTCTACCTTTTTCGATGCGTCCAAGGAGATATCAATAAAAGTCTGACACCTTCCCTTTCAATAAATCTTGCATCATTTTTGTCACAGAGTGGATAAAGATTTAGCTCAATAAATCGAAAATCTTCAGCCCAAAAGTATAGTTCAGGAACAGACACAATGATTAGTTTAGCTTTATTCCCGTTAGCGTCCAGTATTGGTCGATGAATAAGCTTAATAGCTTGACGAGGAGCAAAGTAATCTGCTTCTGGTCGAAGAGCAACCTCAATGAATAGATCTGGCTTATCCCTTGTGTTAGCCTCTATCTTTTGACGAACAATCTCAGTGAATTGATGAGCTTTATAACTTGTGATAGCCTCTGCTATTGCTCGGCGGCGAACATCTTTTCGAATCGATCAGCTTCATCCCTTGTTCCTACGACTGCTTCATCCCTCCCGTCACACATATTGAAAAAAAGCCAATCATAGAAAAATCATCTCAGTTGTATTAACTAAACAAAACAAAATGGAACATCAAACCACTGAGATCAATATTCTGAAATAGTAAATTAACCAAGCTTGACACTGATCCATCCAACTCAAACTTGTCCAAACTTGATCTTGCTCATGAGAATATGAGTCAATCTCGTGTGAAACCCATCCAATAAAATGTAAAAAGAAGGAAAGAAAAAACCACCAAAATCTTGTTGAGTTTAACTCAATTACAGAGCTTGAGCGTAATCAAGTTGAACTCGAGTAGCTCGTGAGCACCTTGACTCGAGCACAACTCTATTAATGAACCATCGAACAAAGGTGATCGACTTTACCCCTTCCGATGGGTCAATAGAAATATTAAGCAGACTCGGCCAGCGTCATACCTTCCAATGGATAAGCTGGACCTAACGATATGGTTCTAGATCCCTCTCGGAAATAGAATACTCTGCTTTAGCCCATACGCCTGGTCGAGGAACATACACAACGACCTGTTCAGTTTTCTGTTGGGATTAAGGACGATAATCAACGCAACAACGAATAAACTTGCACAGCGGAATCATTCGAAGTGTCGATTCTCATAATGGAACAAGCTCGTCATCAAGAACCGTCTCTCCGCACAGAACCTCCGACACCAAAGATCGGAACGAACGAGACCAAGAAACAACAATATTAACCACCACCAAGCATGAACATGCAGCAAAAAATCAAGGAATAAAAAAACACCACGAATATATGCCACGATCAAGATTTCATTATCACCAAAACCAATGATGGAATACAAGAAAACACCTAATCGAAAAATCATAAATCACCTTCATGCTATTCTCTTCCTACTCGTGTCTCTCTCTCACTTTTCTTGTCCGTCTAGGAGTCCAATTCTTTCACTTGAATACTTTCTCCTAAAGTAAGGTGTAGTTTATAAAGAATAACTAAATCTTCTAACAAAGATATAAAAAATTTTCATATTAAATAATCTAACTCAATCAAAGAAAATAATATATCTTACATCTAACACATCTTAGATGGATCACCAACACTTTCCTGCATTAAGCGTCTAGTGTTGGTGCATAATGAATCTCAACATAAGCTCTATTCCAGTAAACAACCTGAATGAATAATAGATCTTCTCTATCCCTTGTATTAGCCTTTATTGATTGACGAACAATCCCGATGAATTGATCAGCATTATCATATGCGCTAGCCTCGGCTATTGCTTGACGAACAATCCCTTCGAGTCAATGAGATTCATCCAATTCTTCAATCATATCATAAGTACGAGAAAGTGGAAGAGATTTATCTGTTGGGGAAGTTCTGATATAGTGTTGAAGCTCTTTAGTTTTGTTCTGCAAGCACCCACGAAAATACATTCAGAATCAAAACAAGATGAGAAAAAAATCAACGTAAGAAATGCCGATGTAGAACTGTGTATGATAGGCATTCTACAAGGAAAACCTAGAAACATGTACTCTCCCATGAAAAAAATACAAAACAGTCATTCAAATAAAAAAGTTAATCGCACTACGTATGATTTATGAGATAAACAAATAATATTTTTAAAATTGAATTATATATGAAACATCAAATATAATTCAAGTTACATTAATTATCGAACCTAAATCTAATTTATTCCTTATGTTAGCCTATATCTTTTTATCGATATTATTTTACATAAATTTATTATGATATATTAATCATATTATAAAATATGTGCTCTAGTAGGATAAGGGTTATGGACAATTCGGACATTATTGTTAGTTATACCCCTAAAAACAAACGTCATCTAAATGTTCTTTTTCTGTTTGGAATACTGCATTTGTTGCCTCTGCCGTTTCCCATCTCCACCGAGCCGCCGTTGTTTCTCACGCGCCTCCGATCGCCGTTGTCTATCTTGCAAGTGCCTGATTCTATCTTTTTTCGCAGCGCAACAATGCGCTCCAAATATTTTCCGAGATCTATGAGTGTGAGACGATTGATTTAATCGTAAATTTCCTTTCTCCGAATCGTGATTCATGAATTAGGTTATCCGTTGACGGGGATGCGATACAATGTCGACGGCTTGGTATCTGTTTTAGACTGTGTGATGTCGTTAGAGTATATGGTTGAGGTGTTTGGTTTTGGTTGGATTAGGGTTTGATGAAGCTTCCTAATGTTGCTATTAGGAGGACTGGTTGGAGAAAATTATCGTTGCAATTTCAAGCAACCAAGTCCATCCAAAGTTTAAGCTCAGGGCATTTTCTGGGTTTCAAATGTTGACAATAAATACACTGTTCATCATAAAAAAATTTCATTATCTAAGTCGCCGTATTTTGATACCATGTGGATACCACCTTACTGTGAGAATTGAGCTTATGTTATTTGTACTTGGTATGTAATATTACCTGCGTATACGTCGCTATATGTGTAGTCTTTATCCTCTGATTCTTTCGTATGAGTTGTAGGAGACTTGTGTCGCAAAGATTTTCGATGCCGAGTTGAGTCCATGTCTAGTTCCATACGCATCCCAAGCACTGAAGGAATGCTGTTGATTTCATATGCAAATGGTACTTAGTTTTGCCCTCTTTTAGAATCTGTTATCTTAGTTTGGACTTAAAATGGTTTGCTTGTTTTCCATTACATGGTAATCATTTGTAATTTAGTGACACTGTGTCATTGCCTCGATGAACTACAGGTTTGGCAATGCTGGCTATCAACATTGTGGTTTGGATGCCTATTCTCGGCATCTGTTTGACTTTGAAGCATGTCATACCTTTGATTTCAACGTCAGTTATCGTCCTCCCCTATCAGCAACTTGCTGATATGGCTCATTTGTAAACGATCTCATGCGGATTATGGACAGCTAGAAGATGGTTGATTACTGGATTTGCAAGTATGTTGAGCTTTGGTTTAGGCGGTATAAAAAGTTTTGTGCTGATACTCAACTGTAGAAGGCTTCTAATCAGACTGCTTCCATCTTACCTGAAGTGCTATGGTAAAACATATTTAGTGGGAATTCGTTGTATTTTTTCTTCATTCATCTGGGTTAAAAGATAAAGAAGATCACTTGCTTGGTGTCTGCATTACCACCTAGGCATATATGCTTGTGTTATTTTCAGTTAAGATTGAAGCTTTCTGGTGTTCATGGTCACGTGTGAATATCATTTGTTTGGCTGAATTTGTGGTTGATGTACGGGAAAGGGATGGTAAGGTGAAAACAATAAGAGTTTTCTCCCTGATTCTGGGAATTTATTTTCAAATTACCTGTTTGTGGCATTTACAAGTATTTAACATAAGGTGTTTTTTCATAGAAGTGCTCATTATAGGCGACCCTGCCTACTGTAAACTAGAAGTTCATCACCTGTGTGTGTGTGCGCGCGCGCATGCGCATTAAGCTATTGCTTCGTTGGATCTTTCATTCTCCTGTCTGATTAACTATCTGGTTTTTATTCTTAGATTCCAGCTCCTGGGATGCATAAAGCTTCAGGTTTGATTAAAGGCATTTCTGTCCCGTCGTCTCAAGGTACTGTCTTTGGCATTCGGTTCATGACTCTTCCTGTTTAGCATTGCTAGCGGTGGCTTGTGATATTCAATACGGTCGAAACACACGTCACATTTTACCATTAAGACTGATGAGCTGCAAGATTTGCATCCACAGAGAACGGCCGAGTATGATATTGCTTGTAAGGTGCAAGGGAAAGATAATTAAAGCAAGAGATAGGTGAAAAAAGTCCAGTGAGAGGCAGAACCGTGCTTCTGCTGCAAAATCTGGTCTCAACAATCGACAGATATGAACCAGAGATCAAGAATACTTCAAACTCAACTGCATAATTCCTCTGAGGAGCAATGGAAAACAGGATACGAAGTCGGAGGACATACGAGCTCAATGAGGCAACTAACGGGTATGTGCAAGTCTTAATGCCATCGCTAAACATACGATGCAATTGATTCCCCAGACCTCGTACTGTGTTGCAAGTTCATATAAAATATTATGACGAAGAGTGCAACGAACAAGTGCCCCTAACACAAATCACCTGAACTTAAGTTTATTGCTCTGTTCTCTTTTGGTTATCATTTGGGGTAGGGACCTAGTTGTGCGTGAACTGCTTGAGTACCTGAATTGAACTTTCTCTGATGGGATAAAATATGAATAGCGAAAACCAAAAAGACTAGCTAGAGTTGGTGCACTTTTGGTTGACGTTGATGGGAAAAAAGTGCTGTGATAGAAGTTGCAAAATGGGTGAAATTTTTTGGCGACGAGGACAAATGATATAGGCCGTTTGGTTCAGCTTGATTAAGGTGTATGCTTTTTCAGGTGGTTGTGCTTTGTATACCTGAAATTATTTAGCTTGAGGGATGATTCATACAAATGGATGGTTATATTTTCTTGGACTGGGCAAGCGATATCTAAGCCAAGAGCGACATGAATATCGCCTATGGACTCGATACTGAAGGTCTTGATAACTCATAAGCAAACTCTAGAATAAGCGACAAGGTGTGGAAATCGTCAATACGTGGCAACTCTTCTTAATCCTTGACGGTTTCGGGCTTTCGGGAATCATTACAACTCATAAAAGATTAACAAATACAATCATTGATAATAAGATAAAAAGTTTAACTTTCAGTAGCCTTGTCGGGTCGGATTGTTGATCCGCTACACAAACTAGAATCGAGGGAGATACAATAGGAAGAAACACCTTAATACTCATTCCTATATGCACACAATGTCAATCTTTAGTTCTCTTGAAATGGGAATTGATGCAACATTTCATCCACCCAAGGAAGCACAGCTTCACCAATACAAAGCTTCCAAAGTGGAAATGGTTCCAAATCTTATAAGACAATGATTTGAGAGATCAGATCAAAGAAATATGATGAGAGGAGAATAGAGGAGATTCGACCCACCAAATTTATCATATGATCTTCTTGTCCCTACTAGTAAGAAACCGTGTATTGTCTTGTACAGAAAAATTGGCATCTTTTGGCTTAAATTTTGAAGGTGTGATGTTACTGGGACTTGACAAATATGTGTCGAGATGTATAGAAGGTATCTTTCACAAGACTTCTTTTCGATATTTTAGTATTGGGGATCAGCTATATGGATTCCTTTTTTTTTTTGGGGTTCTCGGTGACATCATGATAAGTATCTTCCTGTCCCTCAAATTATAACATCATATATTTTATTATTTAATATATATTTTGAAAAATTTAATTTAATTTTTTTATTAAATAATGATAGATTGTCAATTCGTCGAGCGCATCGTATATTCAGGTTTTCTTCAAGCTTTTCTTAAGCCTTCCGCTCCTTCCCTTGAGTTGCATATTATTCATTGTCCAAAAAGTTCCCTCACAGAATTGTGTCGCACATTGTTATATGTGCTTCAACATGTCTCTTTGACACATCTATACCTTTTTATCCGTGATTCTCTCATCTTATCATCTATTGATATCATCCAAAATCAGTTTAAGTTCATTGTGGATCTTATTAGATCTAATGTGCCGAAACACCCATCCCAATGTTTTATATGGCACGAAGGTATTCTTTCCCTTTATTCGTGGGTATAACTTGTCCTGTCTAAGATATTGGGACAATGGCAATGATGCCAAGTGACCACCTATGTGTTCAGAAACGAGCATTTAAGTTGCAGGAGGGATTAGTTCTCAGCATAGCATTAAATTTTCAATGCAAAGATGAAGCTACTCACACTACTGCCCTTGTATGTACAAGATAAAGTACCAAATGATGACAACAATGACAACACTGCAACAAAACTAGAACGATGAGAAGTTAATGGTTAAGAAACATATGCCCAATTTTATATACACGTTTGATGTGGCCCCAAAATGCTCCCATGACTAACTGGGACACAAACAAGTTGAGTAGAAATTAAAATAAAAGATGTGCATATGAAAAAATTGAATTTAGAGGTTTGTAGCTAATTGGCTCTAATAGTTGTGACTTGTGAGGGTTCCATGTGGGTGTCATTCATCGCATACATGAGATTCTTGAAACTTAATTATTCTACATAAGAAATCACAACAGACAAAGTTTCGATTATATTGTAAACAATTAGAGATAGATTAAGAGCTATGTTATGATTTGCTGATTTAATGGGAGCCGGATCATCTGTTGTCCCAGTGCAACAACTGTGGTGTTGGCGCTGCTTCTCCACCATTGATCAAATAGAGGGATGCCCATTTGTTTCTTTCTCCCTTAACTGTGAGATCAACTGTGTAGAAACAACACGGCACAACAGAGGATCTAGCTCCATTCAAATAGGGCCAAAACCACGCAAAATTAATTTCACAGGATCACGGATGGACGTAATTGAACTTAAGTCTCATCAAGGCACTAGCTATTTAGCATAGGAGTCGGGAGAAGAATAGAGCAATTCGTGGTGAAAGATCAGTTCTGAATTCATCTAGGCACATTAGTCTGGTTCTTCTGGATTGGTATGGTAAACTTATTAAATTTCCATTTTAACTTGCATGAAGTTTTAGTAGAGGACTACAACCAGTTACCATATGTGTGGTTGGTCTATACCTAATGTATATATGCTTGATATAATAGTCAACTGATCGTCTAAATGAATTACTCTGTCTTATATTTTCAGCATGCATGCCATGTCTTTCTCAGAAGAAGCATGCTGATCGATACCGTTGGCGAGTTTCAGCATAGATAGATCAGGTGGTCCTCTAAATCAGCCAGGATCCGGTCATGACTCGTAGGTACTTCCTGTGTCGCTTCCTCCCTATACACGTCTTCTTGAAAGTGGTTCAAAACTGAAGCCACTTATTGTGATATGTCCGAGTCACTGATGCCGTTAGTGTTAGCCATAGTGATCGACGATGATAACCATAGAGGCCTATGAGTCGTCTTGCGAGCTTGTTGTCTATGTAATCTTGGTTTCATATTGCTAACCGCTAAGGCCGAGGGATCTAACTAACTTGGGAAAGGGGGGTTAGACGTCTATCGACACGAGTGACTTAGGTTTTTTTTCTGCGCACGGCGCGTAGGTGAAAGTGGTGACAACATCAGTGGTTTATCAATCTGTGTCACTGGCATTCCTCAACAAAGAGGAACGGCTTTGTATGTCCTGCCTTATGCAGAAGAAGAAAATCAAGAAAGGAAAACAATGTGACTAGATTGGTAGCAAAAGCTAAGACGTTTCATGGCATGATTGGTTGCTTTTGTATGTTAGGGACCCTCTTCTAACCGCAACAAAGGCTGTCACACTTATGTAAAATTTTAGACCGTCGATGAAAAGAGGAGTTCCAATTGTTCCAAGTTAATTCAATACATAGGCTGCAGATAAGAGGGAGAGAGGGTGGGTCTAGCTTTCGCAATTTTTTTGCGAGCAACAAAGCCATCAGAAATAAAAAATTCTTAAAAAAGATAATCAATAGGATATGAATATATATTGGGTGATGATCCATAACATACGTTGGCGGTGTAATTTTGGACAGCCAACAATACATAGCCGTTCATCTGTGGGATGGACGGTTAAGATCCATGGCCAAAATTAGGTTTTATCCGACATAATGTTCCCCCGAAGCAGAACATTCGTTATTTTTTTTTTCTTGAAAGCCAATCAATTATCAGTGAAATTGTGACACGTATCAATTCATCCGGTGAAATTTATAGTGGATGAGGATAAATTGGTAATTTCACTTTGTGTGTTAGTCGGTGTAATTTTTCCCGCTATCCGTTATTTTTTTCGGAAGACAGTCAATTACCAATGAAATTATGACGCGCGTCAATTCATTCGGTGAAATTTATAATGAATGAGGATAAATTGATAATTTCACTCTGTGTGACAGCCGATGTAATTTTTCTCGACATCCATGATTCTTTTTGTCTACTTGTTGTCTGCCTAAGCTTATCAGTGAACATCATTTCTCACCCATATATATATCCTTATAATAATAAAGAGATATTGGTTCCTAACATTATCACGGAATGTCGAAGCTGGACACACCGGAGGGGGAAGGCTAAAAAAAATATTTTTATCATCGAACCAACCTTTTTAGACAGCAAACGAAACACAAAATCTAATATATCTGCGATGAATGTAAACGATATTCTTGCTTCTACATCTTTTTATTAGTGCTTTCCTTATGATTGGTGAAGTTAGAGAATATAGCAAACCTTTAATTCCATGATTAGAAGAAAACTATGCAAAAGGAATGTGGCTAACTTTTCACGACCCACTGATTGTCGAGTAATCGAATCATCCAACGTCCCTTTATCATCAGATTTATTTATAGAATGAATCTTAGTGTTTGAAAAGCACTCCTTTCCTTTACTACCATTAATTTTTTTTCCTTTGTTTTATGAACTCAATTCTTGTCAATAGATCACTGGATTGGATTTCCACCACCAATCTGGCAAAGCATATTAGTATTAACTTAAAAGGGCATCTTTTCATACGTGTAAACCATGATACCACACCCCATCACTCTCTAAGTTTCTGCTTTATTACTTTTAGAAATATTTCTTACTATATCTAAGACCGACCTTCAATAAGTTTTCGCTTATGTTGTTAAATTTGTGCTGTTTTTTGTTAGGTGGAATCAACTTTTCGTTTATGTAGTATACAAAACAGACTCGTGTAAAGTATATAGTAATTTGTATAGATAGATATCCGATTAAATGTCTACTAGTTAGGACTGAAAATTGAGAAACAATATTTTATTATCTACACTAAGATAAAATTATATATATTTCGTTATCGTAAAACCTTGTCCTGTCATATTACCTAAGTCGGTGTTGGTTTAGGCTTAATGTGTAGATTCTCATGCCGTCAAACACGAGAGCATTGTTGGAGAAACTAGAGCAGGAAATAAGCAGGAAATAAAGAAATTAGCTTGGAAGAGTAGCTGGTAGTAGTAATTGACTAGGAAGGTAAATCATCGAAGTTCGTTGATTTCTAATTTAGTTGACTCCAGCTAGCTAACTTGCTCAGGATCACGATAATAATAATATCCTTAATGACTTTATAATCTTCAAAGTTAGTTTAGCTGTAAGTAGCATCACAGCTGGTTGCACTAGAATCGAAGAGCCCAACTACTTTTAACGTGTATGATAATAATGCAGCGAATCCTGTAATCGCAATGAGGAGAAAAAAACACTTCTTCTGATATAAAATTAATCAAGATTTAGAAAATCTTGTCGTGGATGTTATGATTGGCATTCCTTGTTGCTTATCACTCTTTGGCCTCATCATCTTGGAAGGCATTTGATCGGCGCACAGCAAATTCAGAAATCAAATACATATATCAGGATTTGAACCTTGAAGATTTGGAGAATTGAGTTGTCTCATGAGGCCTATAGGTTGTTGGCATATTCTTCGAGCAACCGCATACATAGAAGGGAGTCAGGGACAAGAAACAAAGGGTGCATTAGAGACAGATAAAAATCAGAATATCGATACATGTACACCTCTTTACTCTCAGAGTCTCATTCTATGTACAAAACAAGACTGCCTCTTCCTCTTCTTCCTCAGCCCCTTCATCTTCAGGGGGCTCTTGACTTTTAATCAATCTTGGTTAGTGGTATTGCATTAGGCCCTAAACCAAGACAAAACAAGCCACATGAGTATAAAAATGTTAGGCAGAGACCAAAACCAAGGAGCCAACATCTGTATACTTTTAACAATGATTCCTGTCAAACAACTGAATTGTCGGATATCTCTGACAAACTGATTGCAATTTCACTGTTCATTTATCCTTTGCACCCCTTCTATCGTTTGAAATTTTACTTTGTGGACGAAACAGAAACACACGAGTAAAGTTTTTTGGTTGCAAACGTACCATGTAAAGAATGTAACCGGATTGCTGACTTTCCGTCGGCATTTTGACCAAGAAACATATCGACAATACTTTGCAGGTCATCATCTTCAAACGAAGACGGTATCTGAAACAACAATATCGTCTTATGGTTTGATCGTGGCCAATTTATTAGAAACAGAGGATTTGGAGAGTTTGTTACCTGAGGGACATCATCATTTAATCCATCAATTGAAGGTAATGGTATGCTGTGGTCCTGATTAAGATGATGATCAGCAGCATGTGAGAAATCATTTGAGCATGGAGACATTGTTGTGCTTGTAATGTTGGTTTGTGAAGGATGTTGGTGATGATCAGGTTGGTGGTCACAGTATATTCTCGAGGAATCCGATGGGTACATTTGTTGCGGATGATGAGAACACCTTGGTTGTGATACGATCTGAAATATTTCACGGAATGAGAAGGATACAAGTTCAAGAATTTGGTAAGAGCAAGGAATTTGAGCAGGAAAGCTTTTTTTTTTTTTTCTTTTAAAGTTTGAGGTATTCATGAATTATATCTGACAGAGTATAATGAGATAAAGATTTGGTTACTTGTTGTTGATCAGGAGCTTACCCTTTTTGCGCAGAGGGTGTCCACATTGTACACCATGCTCGGATTCAGCGACGCTAACTTCATTGACAGGAACTGCAAATAAGGAAAGTTTGTAGAGGCATCAGGAGAATTGATTTAGCAGATAAACGTTGGTGCAAGGAACTGTGTGAAACAAGTGAACAACAACTGAAGAGAAAAAGGTATCATCATTTAGTTACTTCCTCGTCGAGCTTGAAACGCTGACGTGTATTGTTATCGATCCAAGTAACTCTTAATGACTTTTCCTAAAAGTTCTACCCGCGCGCTACTTGTATAAAGTAGTGCTATACAACATTAAAAGTTAACGAATAAAGATTCCTGTATTCTGTCATGCACTGAGGACCCTAAATATATTAGAGGAAATGCTGCTTGTCCATTATTAGAACCTGGTTTTATATATCAGAACAATGGGCTACCGATTCTTATAGGTACCCCATATGTACTGGTACTATACAGGCATATAGGAGATCTATTGTCTCTTGTACTTCATATGTGTTGAAACTTATAGCTAAAAGAAGCCATTTCTTCATGTTATGTTAAATGAAGTTTCTTCTTGTAGATACTTAGATATAAGTAATTAAGTAGCCAGTTTGTATCAACATACAGACCATAGATGAACATAGATGTTGTCATATAGTATGGCATGAAGAGAAGAGATTACTGTGGTTAAAGTTGCTTTACAAGTCAATGCTGAAAATTTTACCTCAACCTGCTTTTGCAGTGACTGCACATAGTTGATAATTTCATCCAGCATTAGAGCTTTTCCAGTTACCTGCAATACAATTGTAGAAAGCTGATGCCAATCCCCATCTGTAAAAAAGCAAACAAAACCAAGACTTTATGTGCGCAAATTTGAAGGTACCTTGTTGCATCCTGGTACAAGATCCTGAAGTAGCTTCATTCTTTCGCTAATCTTCTCTCTTCTTACCTACAACATCCGACCGCCTTTAGTTCGAACTGATGATTTAAGACCATTGAGACCGAAATGAAATTAGTGAGCACGATCCTTACTCTTTCGGCTAGGCTATGACTATCAGTCGCCTGACCGCGTCTCGCTCTGACATGAATGTAGTCCTTCGGAGCCTCGGAAACCTTTTGATCGTTCTCATCACTACTTTGTTTCTTGTTGTTGCCCTCGTTGTTCTCTTTCTCTTGGTCGCCATTTGCTTCACTTGTTTTAGCTCTCTTTGGACTCCGTCCATCGTCTCCGTTTTCCGCCACCTGGACCAAGGCACCATATGTCAATAATCATAACCTGAACATGTGTTGTATGGTTAATATTTTCTTACCTTCTTAGAACTTGTTGCAGGTTCTGTTGGGGTTGCAACTTCCTTCTCTTTACCCTTGAGCTTCGTCTTTCTCTTCCTCGAATTTGTATAATTCCCCTGTTCAGGGTGATTCCCCTCGCTCCGCTTCTGCCCAGAGAGTGATGAATGCTCACTACCATCAACCACCCGGTCATCATTACCGGTCATCTTGCTCAATTCTCTGCAGTCACAAGCTGAATGCTCCACGTGACACCCTCCAAGCTCTACAAAACTCTTATTTGACTGCTTACCCGTTTGATATCCTGCATTCTTCAGAGAAGTGCTGCTAGACACTCTTGTCAGCATTCCACCACATGAAGTGTTATCATTACTGAGCCTAGCCTGCAGGCTGGTTCGCTCGTTGAAGCTCCGGCTTCTGAGGAAAGACGACGAAAAGTTTGTTGCAGATCCTAGATCGCGCGACAATGGGGACAAATTTGGAGTCAAGGGAATTGAATTCATCACAGAGGTGCTAGTGGTGGTATAAGCCAAATGGTCCAGAATTGTTGGAATGATGCTAATCCTGTGTGGAGAGCTCAATGGGGTAGCATTGTAACAACAATTATCATTACTGTTGTTGTTGTTCATCGCCGGTGATCTGCCTGAGCTGGTGATCACCGGCGGAGAGATGTCCGCGGGGCTGTAAATGCCGCTTAGCTTCCCCATTAGCTCTCTGATCATGCAATTCCCTGCTATCGGCATTGTGCCGACAGCTGACTCGAACAAGAAGTCGTTAGCAAGAGAATTCAGTGGGTGAAGCAAGGCAGGCATTGATCCCGCTGAGAGCGCCGTGTGTTCGGAGTGGAATTGCGGCTGTATGCCGCAATTCAGAAGGAACTCCTCTTCCATGGCCTGATAAACGACCGATGACTGAGTCTATCTGTCAAGGAACCAACGCTATGAAAAATCTGAACCAAGAAGACAGAAACAGAGCAGACTAGGAGCTTGAAGTGTCAATGGTGAAGTGTCAATGGTGGTGGTGGTTAGGGAAAAGGTGCAGTAGGTGAATTGGAATGAGGAAAAAGGGATAGGCAGAGCAGAAGCAAAGAGGGAAAACAGGGGAAAGGGGGAAGGAGTTGAGGGTGGGTTGTGTGAGATTATATAATTCCATTCGAGAAGCAAACTTTTTGACCATTTCTTGTGTTTTTATATTTGTATCACTGTAAACAGTGTGTTGCAGCGCCGAATAATCATGACGAGTACTAAAATGGAAATATTGAAATAGGTTAAATTATTGTGAATTTATACTGTGTTTGGGATAATAAAATATCATTTTTAAACGTAAATTTTATAAATGTGGTTTACAGTGTGGATTTTATTGATGTTTAGACATGATATTTGGCTCCTTCACAAGGAATTGGTTCATTAATAAATTTTTATGAGATTCGATATTTCATAACGATATTAAAAAACAATTTTAAAATAATCTATTATATAAGATAAAAAAATTATATGTATTTTATTTTATTTTTATCTTATAATATACGAAATTATATGAATATATTGTTTTATTTTTATTTGTTTAAGCCTTTATTGGATCATTGATTTAACAAGAAAAAATCAATGTCACCACGGAGGATAGGCCACTTGGCAATCACTTAGGCAGAGTCGATGATTTGCATTAAATTTTCTTGCCCTTTTAGACCGCTCATTGGTCAGATTCTCACCAAATATGTAGCGTGGCATTGCAAATACTACCTCCAATTTCTTTGAACTAAATCCAACAATTCATGGTATTGGTCGATACATCTGTTTTTGCCATCTACACTAAGTCACGCGTCCAGTTTATCATTTACGAAATATTTTTTATATAAATCATATTTTTTTATTTGAATCGTCTTAAAATATAACCAATCTATTATATATATTAATTTTTTATATAAAAAATATCAAAATAAATTAGTATCTGTTGCAGTACACTCACCTCTTCATTCTTTTTCCTAAACTCCACTTACATCCCACTATTATTAAAAAATATTTTATTTTCATCAAATTTCATAAAAATTTAACACACATATAAATTTACGTATTTGATTAAACTGTTCATTATATTTTGGAATGAAAATATTATAAAAGAACATGTAATGGGATGATTTTGTCGAGAATTCAAAAGTTTCCACGGTTTTGACTTGCGTTGCTAACTCCTTTGTTAACACTGATGAATATTTTGACCTCTCCTTAAGATTTGCAAAGTGCTTGCCAAATAATTCCTACATCTCAATATACATATAATATTTTGATTTTTTTTATTATTTAATATGTATTCTTTCCTTCTCATAATTATTACAATAATTTGATCCGGATCGATTTGTTATATATTTGTTGAATTTTTGTGAGATTTGATGAAAAAGAATATTTTTTTTAATGATAACTGAATTTATGATATCAGTTATGAGAAGAGATATTTGGTGTACTGGAACATATAGTGACTAATATTTTGATATTTTTTCATATTAAATATTTATCAAAAATGGAAATGTTGTAACATTTTTGGAAAGTTACAAAATAATAAATATTGCAAGAATTATGAGACGAAGAGAATATTTTATATGAATTTTATTATTCGTCTTAACAATATGATAAAATTATGACTTTAACATCGGATTGAAGTTGTGTTTCATTATGGTTTTACGAAAAATAATTTTTGATTATCCAACCACGGAGTCAAAATCCACAAAAAAAAACTTACGTACAATCAAAATATTATATTGAAACCAAAGTGTACGGGATGGAGTTCGGAAATATTGGGGTAAAATATTAGTAGTACTGTTGATCGCACATAAAAGTCACCACATATTTGGCAGCTTTGGGTTCATTGTTTAGGAGGCTAGCAGACATAAAAGGGAACGATACAGTATTGTTTTAGTGTCCCTTCCAAATGCCTATTTGTGAAAGGACACAAATATTTTTTACTCCTAGTAAAGAGAGAAAAAAAAAGTAACAGAATACTTCCAAAACCATTCGGTGGTTACCTCCAAAGATTGCTAGTTTATTGTTATGGAGTACAAATATTGAATGTATATCGCAGTCAATGAGTGTGTGTTATGCCTAAAAAACTGATTCAACACCTTTATCAGTCGACAGTATCTGTTTTGCAACTTGCAATACTAACAAGTTACAACACATACGCTATTGTTGCGGTGACCATGTAATTTCGACATTGAAAACCTTGCAATTTAGCCGAATCTATGAAATAACGGGCTGACTTCATGAATCAGTTGAGTTTCAGCAAACAAAAGCTCCCCATTTTCTTATTGCGTGCATAATGGAGCAGAGCAGATTGCGGGTTATATCTTGCCTTAAAAAATGTTTTGTCTTGGTCACATGATCAATATTTTTAGGGGTAGTCGGCGCAGTATAAACTTAATCTGGACTTGTTTTTGGTAAGACCATGACAAGCGTTGATAGATAGAATGCCTTGTTTAATATGGTAATAGTATATTGTTTTTCTTACAGAACGATATTCTATTCTTGATGCATAACTGGTAGTATGGTGACAAAGTGAGGAGCTTGTACAAGCACAAGGATCCATAATCTTTCCTTGGTTAATCTTAATTAGTTGAAATGACCATGGGAACAACGTCGTAAAGGAATAGCCGTGTTTGTTGAGTTTTCATTGTTCGGATTGGTTATTTTCTAATATAAAGATATCGACTCTCTAGATCATATGGTTTGAAAAATGATTATTTATCATTATTTTTTTTTTTTGTTTGGTGAATATAGAAGGCCTAAGCCTTTAATCACTTAAATCTGAAACCCGTCTGGCCACAGATATGCCAATACATCAAAATAAAATAGCGAACAGCCATCACCAGCCACCGCTCCACCGTCGACATCGGCCGCCGGCGAACCATCACCGTTCCTTCCAGCAGGTACCTTCGCCGCCCTAACGATTTCCCATTCTTTTGTCCGTTTTCTTACTCTGATACTTTTTAACTTATTTCAAAACCTTAGACCTCATCTTCATTATCGTTTTCTGAAAAATATGGTTTGAGCAAACGTTAGGGATTTGAAAACTCCTTCCATGGTTCATTAATTTGGTGTGTGGGATATGTAGTTGTAGGATAGAAGGAGAGGTTTCAAGTGATGATTCAGTACTGAACACGATGCTCTTGTTGCAGGCTAGTTAAGCATGATAACGCGACAAGAATGTCAGGGCATAGTCACCACCTTAACGTGTTGCTTCTTGCAGTGAAAATGTATTGATGATTCGTGAAAGCTCGTCCTTGTCTCTGCGGATCAGTTCGTCGCCAAATCCTTATTAACATTTTCTCCAGGAAGGAAATGATGGGCATCGAGATGATAACTTCAGCCATTGTTCTTACTTCTTGCTAGCCAAGCACAACGCGCAAGAACATTAGGCACGTAGTGCTGAATAACATACTAAACACGTTGCTGGAGTAAAGCTTCCGATGTTTGAGAATTTCGTGCAGGAATACATGAGGAATGATTTGATTAGATTGGCTAGAGACAATGCAGTTGAACTGTGATATCTTTCATGTTCTTGTCGAGCTTGTGCTCTTTTTGACATCTTTCTTGGACATTGATGAGGCAATCAAGACCACAACTCCCAGGGTTAATGTTCTCGAGAATGCCGTCAAGACAAGATAGATGACTTGATGTACTACATCAAGGGATGAAACAAGGGCACAACTGTACAAGGAGGAGGACATCAACAGATATTGCTGCTGCTAAGAAGTTTGCTGTGGTTTGTTCACGGAAAAAATTCCTCTACAGCAGGGAATATGGATTGATTCGGCTTACAGTCTGTGGTCTGCTTTGAATCAGAAGGATAATATGATCTTTTATGTTGAGGTTAGTGACTCTATTTGCTTAATTATAGAAGTCTCATGCTGAGTTACATATTTTGAGCTTGCTGGCTTTGTTATGCTGTCTTTGTTCCTATTTCTTTATTGTAAGATTTTCCATAGTAAACAATCCATTCAGGACTAGGTTTGTGTAGACAAATCAAGTATTTCCATGACTATGATAAGTGAGATATGATAACATATACTAGAATTTTCTACTAAGCACAAGATATATTGTCGCCGTCCCCCTCCCTCCACGCACGAAACAGAAAAAAGGAAATTTAATGATAACAGTGTTAAGTGCTTGTTTAAGATGTCTTCATGTTTAACTCCGAAGCAAAGCCACAACAACGGAAGCTACCATCCCATAGAACACCACACTGCTTAACGTCATCTTTGGCATTGGCGCGCCACTCATCCTTGGGGAATACAACGGAAGTGAGCGAGTACTATTCCCATATTGACCCTCAGGTGACCCTAGAGAGCCATAATCTCCTTCACCGTTTGGATCACCGGTCTGGTCATCGTCCACCAAGTGAAGCTTCCCTTTTGAAGCCAAACTTGAACTATCAAACTGATGTTTCACCGGCTTTCCTTTAACTACAGAGGGACCGACCTGCCAGACCTGGTTCAGCGTCCCGTTTGCCTCTGCTCTGGCAACGTCCAAGTACCATAAATCACCATTTTCCCGCTGCCATCATCATACTCAGCTTCAACATCAGTTACATTGAACGGAAGAGACCCTTCTTTGACGGAATGGTAGGATTTAATATGATAGGGTTTGACCGCCATGGACCCGTTCTTTTGTTTGTAGGCGATCAGGGCTTGCGACCCCACCATTCCGGTTCCGTTAGGATGGCCCAAGCCACCCAGCCGTCCGGTCTAGGAGGTGGCGCTACAAATGCCATTGATAGGTTTGATAAGAGTGCGTCATAGGTCCAGTGGAGGGTGGCATTGTGGTACAGGAGGTTTGTTAGCTTACGATCAATTTGATGGTGTGTTTGGTAAAACTCAGAAACAATCGATTGTGGGACAAATGTCCTGTTTTCTTGTTTATTGATCTTCGTTTCTGAGCTACTTATTAAGCTTACAACTCCAAGCTATCTATATAGGAAAACAAACGCTTTGCAAAACACGTTTTTGTAATATAAAAAAAAACGTGAAAGATGAATAGTGGCCAATATGGAGATCAACAGTGGTCGGTGTTACTGTACGGTGTGTTTTGTTTCCCCATGTCAAGTTTATAAGCTAACGAGGTTACCGCAGTTGGCGAAACTCTTTTTGGTTGAGAACTTCAGTTCGGATCCACAGGAAAGGGAGAGTACTGAACGACAGAAGCTGAAGATGCCTAGGGCAAAGAATGAAAGCTTAAGAGAAGCCATTGGTGAATCTTTGTGGTATGTTTTCCGTGCTTATGAGAAGTTATAGATTGTTTTCATCATCTATATATAACATGTATTGGATCCGATGATTGGTTGTGAATAAAGAAAAAGCTGATCTTTTGTAGGCTGTTATTAGATGGGGAAGGTAACCTTATACGTTGGTCGTGTGCCAAAGAGAACAAAGCGAATATAGATTCTAGTGATATGAGGCTTGTGAAGTTGCTGAAGTGCTTATAGGCAATTAGATCTTTATGGCCTATCCTTAAACGCCATCCTGCTATTTCTTTCAGACTTTCTATCTGTCCTGGTGTGTGGCGTTTATGGCCTATCCTTCAACGCCATCCTGCTATTTCTTTCAGACTTGAAGGCCAAGCAAGCCACTGCAACTCACAGGAGCAATGATAGTCATGGCGCTGAAGAAGAAGCGGACTATTGTGACAATGTGGTCCTCCTGTCTATGTGTCCAGAGAAGTTCCGGTGTCCGTTATCCAAACAGCTTATGCGAGACCCTGTTGTCGTTGCAACAGGACAGGTGATGCAACTTCTTTGGAAAACTTTAAATTTGTGATGTATTGCACATTTGGATTCTGATGATCTTTGATTTTGCTTCTTTAATTGAAACGAAAGACTTATGATAGGCCCTTTATCGAGAAATGGCTGATCTCCGGGAAAAGGACATGCCCACTGACCACACCTTATCTCACACCTTCCTCGTCCCTAATCACTTGATCAAGGAGATAATATCAGATTGGTGCCAGAGTCGCAGGTTCAAATATCCCTGCACAACTGGCTCCGTGAACTCCTATGGGTTAGACAAGAGTGACAGAAACCGCTTCTTGTTGCTTCTAGATGAATTGTCATCGTCACCATTGGAACAGAAGAAGGCGGCTGCCAAGGAGCTTCGGCTTTCGTGCACTATTTGGAGAAGCTGCCGATGCTGTACAGAAATTATTGAGGCCTCTCTTGGCGAGGGTTATATTGCCTGATCTTCGTGAAGATCTGATCACGACCCTTTTGAACGTGTTGATCCATGATAGCAACAAGAAGTTAATCGCGGAGTCCCCTAGGGCAATCCCTTTGCTTGTTGATGCTCTATCTCAGGGAACTATCCAAACTAGGAGCAATGCGGCCACAACTCTCTTCAGTCTGTCCGCTCTTGATTCCAATAAGTCCCTAATTGGGGAATCGGGTGCCTTTGGACCTTTGCTTGATCTCTTAGAGGAGGGAAACCCTTTTGCGATGAATGATGCTGCCTCGGCTATCTTCAACCTATGTATCCTCCACGAAAACAGAGCAAGGGCGGTTCAACAAGGGGCGGTTGAGGTGCTATTGAATAAGGTCAAGGAAAATTCTCATGTTGATCGGTTACTCACAATTCTGGCAATGCTCTCCAGCCATCAAAATGGCTGTCGCGGATATGGTTAACCAGGGAGCAGTTCAGTGCTTGCTTAATGTCATTAGGGAGACCCCTTGTGATCACAACAATGAGAACTGCATTGCCATCTTGTACGCTATATGCACGAGGAATGGAGCAACGCGGAGAGAACTGCAGGAAGAAGAAAATGCCCATGGAATGATCTCTCGGCTCGCAAGTGGTGGCACTACAAGGGCGAAGAGAAAGCGATCTCTCGGCTCGCAAGTGGTGGCACTACAAGGGCGAAGAGAAAGCGAGTGGCTTACTAGAGAGACTTGACGATGCTTGATCTCATCTTCTGTTCTTCAGCGAAGTCCTGTTTTCTTAAACACAGAGCTTGTAGGTATATATGTATACTGGTAATTGTGAATAAGCTAAGATCACTTATAAAATTATATATCCAGGGTAAACATTCCCCGATATACTCAAATCCGGTTCTCTGTGTTTACTGTCTTTCCTACTCTACATTGTTGAAGAAAGCACCGATATTGCTTCAGATTGTTGATGAGCGGTGGTTGGCAGAAAAGTTATAACACATATCTCGGAATCACCTCTAGTCTTGCAGCCAGGTGAATTTCACTTCACTCTATACGTAACACAATCGATGAAAAGGTATTCATATCCGATACAAAGCAATATCCCATTTCTCTATGACAGGAAGCAAGCAATTCTGCACAAAACATATTCACATTCCACCATTTTGGTGAAACTGTTTCGACCACATTCATTGATTTACACCGTAACATGCCCACCGACACTTCAAAAGGCGAGACAATGAGCTTAGAAGATCCTTTAATCGAGTGTATTTCATTTGCTACGGGGGCATTTTGCACTAGACTTCACAGCGAGTGCAAAATGCCAATATCTGACTTGATCAAGAGGCACTAGAGTAGTTAGAGGTCAGGCTGCACCGTATTCTTCTGTAGTGAGATGACAGTATGACGCCAGTAAGGTCTTCATACAAGTACTTGTTCCATCATTTCATCCATAAGCCCAACCATGCTTTGCTAAATATGCCTCAACTGCCTCCTTGATAGCAAAATTGGATATCAACTGGGATGGATCAAGCGGTTCTCTAGTTATCGGGTCAAAATATCCGACCTGAGTGATCAAGCCAGTAAGAGTCAGATAAAGCTGCAACATAGAAGACCATATCTTTCAAGACAGATTTATTGCAATTAGCTATAAACAGGTCCAAGAATGTAAGGGATCTCCTTGATTCACATCCTCAGGTCCATGTTCAGCCACTGTCAGTGTGTCAACGAGACAAAACTACCACTACCAGCTCGTCCAACAAACGAGTTGCACAAAAACCCAACATAGAAGAGAGCATGTACCAATAGAAACAGTAAGGAAGATAGAAAATTTGTAAGCTCAAGTAGAGCTCGAGTAGATCAGCCCGATATCGCCACTGAAACAGAACTCATATATTGGTGTGATAGCACAATGGCGAGTGGAGGATACTGAATTACTTATGGTAGCCCATATTAAGTTTATGCTAGATCAAGATCCTTCAGGCGTGAATGTGGATTTCCCAGGGAAAAATAAAATTGAGCTAACCTTTTGGAGATGTTCGAGGATGACTGCTCTCTCATATGTAAAACCGCTGGGTGTAATGACAGGATCCCTTCAGATGTCTATACTAATTCTACAGCACAAGTAATCTGGCACCTGAAGGCAATCACGTCAAGTTGTTCGAGTTAGTAGTCTCACAAAACCAAATAAAGAGGCAAACACACATGCAATGGTAGAATACTTCGGTGGGTATGTCATCTTCTGCAGCTTTGTCGAAGACACGATCTAGAGCAGCAAACTGTTCTGAGATGGATTTAACAGCTTCGTCAATCGGCCCCTCTATTTGGGAGATATCAATGGCATGCTTTACTTCAAGTGCCGTCTCACAAGCTTCTCTGATACATAAAAAGGGGGTAAAAGAAAAGAATATCACTTGGCGTGTGATGTTCGACTTGCACCACAAAACAATAGCTTGAGGAAAAGAAGATAACTGAGAGTAAAAAACTCGAATGGAACATACCTCAGCATTTGAAGTTCCCAATTCATGTTCCCACTTCATGTGTTTTGCTTTCGCAAATGCCTCCCATATTTTATCCACCATATAAAGCTCAGGGTTCGCACCTCTCCCTAGATCCAAAGCCTAAGAATGGGTGGAAGAAGCAAAATCTTATTAAGGAATGATGCATAACACACAACCACTAAATATTCCGAGCAGGGAAAGAAAAAGAAACAAGAGCATGCTTTCGGTCCCTAGTTCCTGCAATAACAAGCAAAGGAGTAATGTAGTTGAGGATCATGATCCAGAAACCTTGGCATCCATAACCATACACAGGACGCAACGACAGCTTTTCCATCAGGATGCAAACATGGAGCCCGGAGCAACCGGATTGCCAGTTTTACAACTCACAAAATTTAAAAGGTTTGATGAGTACAAACTGTTTCTGTGGGTTTTGATTGAAATTTCTGGAGAGCACAAATTGATTTTTCTCTGTTTGATGCTTAACGTGTACACTGTTGGCTCAGATTATAAAATTTTTAAGTCATGCTAACCTAGATATGAATACCAAATCGCATTGCAAATCATAGCATGAACAATCTAAGCTATGTAAGCATTCAAATATGTTTAAGAAGACTACTAGGAAGGAGACCAGCATTTTTGTAACCACATGATCCCAAAATTAAAAGATAATCTACCACAAGAAAAGAAAAAAAACTATAATAAAAGATTAAGAAACGCCCACATCTAGCATCGCAAATGAAGGTTTGGCTCACATCTTTTCCAATGCTTTAACTCGTTCAGAAAATTCTTGCTTTTCCATCAAAGGCAATCCCAGCAAATAGTATGCCTGCAGCCATCACAAAGAATGCCAACCAGAAATTGAAGACCGTGTTGCGTTAAGATGAGCATTAAGCAGTCTTCATTTTTAAAAAAGGTTAAAAAAAAAAGATAAAACAAACGTCTACACTCCAAGTCTATGATCAACTTCAGCCACCTATTGATGGGTTTGGGGCTACATTAACAGCGCATGTTTTTGCATTTTCTGGGGAAAACACAGTTTCATATTCGGAAGCTAAAAACTTCAAGTTCAGGTCTGTTCTTTACCATGTGGTCAAACAGCAGGAAAAACCAAAAATCCCTCATTCCACACCCCAGAACTTGTCTGAACCAGCTTCAGACCTTTTGATTTCAGACATATCAGACATTATTTTCCCACAATCATAGGTCCACCATTATCATATACTTAATCCCCATTTCTACATCTCTTAACCCCCTCGATTTTGAGTATCCAGCGACGCAATTCATGACCATAACCAAGATATAAGTCCATTATGTGCTAAGCTACAAGCCCACAAACAATATGACATAAATTTTCAGTGGATCAATCATATTTCAAATGAACTCTTCCCGTATATCCCATTCCGATCTACCTTTTAACAACTGACGATCATCCAATGGCCTCCACCCTCCACATTTAGAGCATACACTACTTTGGGTGCAAAGTACCCTTCAGTATACAGCAGCTACTCATCTATCCGATCCTACATTACTTAGAGAATCAAGCTTTCGGGACTCATTTATCACAAAACAATGAACTTTATGACAAAAAAATCGGCCATCAAACAACCAAATATTGTTCCCGCCATCATCCTCAGCAAAAAAGTATATATCACACTGCCAAGAAATCATCAACATGGACATATTATACAACAACTTTGGCATAAAAGTTTGCCCTTTTCCATCTCCCTCGAAGTGAAATATCAGCGACAAACTAACATAGAGTAGCATAATGGAAACCAGGCACAAGAAATGAACTGCTAGCAAGTCAAAAGAAAAAGGGAATGCAAAAACTTGATGATCGACACCAACCTTGACAGAGCCATGATCCAACTCTATCGCTCTTCGACATCTCCACCCTCGTCCACTCACTGACACGAAAACAATACCAACCACCAAGAATCAAGAAACGAATGGTGAAACTAAGACAAACCAAAGAACCCGATTTTCACAACAACAGATCAGAAACCAAAAACTTCCACCATACTTTCTCTTCCGATGACATATCGCACGATTTGTCCAGTACACCGTCACATTAGGGCACAACGTGATCGCCGCAACAACCAATCCACAAAACTCCAATCACAAACCCTAACCATCAACTCCAAAACCAATGTATAGGCATTGTTCGAAACTGCCGGTTAGTTACCTCGGTGTAGGCGTCGATGGCGGCGTTGTACTTTTCCTTCTTGAAATACGCGTTGCCGTCCTGTCTCAGCTTCTCCGCCGGGAGCATTGCGTGGCTCGGCGACGTGGAATTGACGACGGGGTTTGGAGGGTTTTGAGGGGAAAGAAAAAGGGAGGGAACGGAGGAGGAAATTTGAGAGGTACTTTCAGCGCTCTTTCAAGCGTCATTGTCGAGATTTGATTCGATTATGCTATGTTTGCTTATCAGTTGGTCACGTCCAGAGAAGGGCCTGCCTTCAAGTCTATCCACGAAATGGGTTCTCCGGAATCATATATAATAATCAGAATAAGGTTTGATGTACCCTTGTTCCGAAGTCATGCAACAGTTAACAAATTTGTTTTTGTTAGAGAAACTTTTGAGGTAGTGCATATCGTTTTACACAAATTTATACAAATATCCTGAATAGCTCAAGTGTGAACTATAACGATGACCCAAAAGAATCTTTCTTTGTATGATAGGAACGAGGGAAATTTTAAGTTTTCTACATCAAGTAGCACACGGTTATTTCCCGTAGAGCATTTGAGCTAAAAGTCTTCATGTGATATTAGAAAACCGATTGCAATTGAAATCACAGTGCTCACACCAACGGTAAAACTACATATATTTAGTCCTCCCGAAACCCTAGCCTGACTGGGCATAGCTAGGTTTGTTGTCGTTGTAGCTAGGTGAGCACAAAATTAAACGGGCTAAATATTGTCGGATGTAACAATGCTACACGACACAATCAGTATACACAGCAGAACCAGTAAACACACAGGCACTGAAATTTCTCCTCCACATGATAAAGCTTGCAGGATTTACAGCAGTGTTTGCTTGCATAATCTGATATCAAAAAGGGACATACACATACTCCGATTGCCGAATCAATCCCAACCAGGCAGTTCCTACCTGCATCTCCTCCTCCTCCTCCGGATCCCATGAGAGTAACATCTGTTCTCCAATGCATCCCGTTACTTAGGGGAGCCTCTTTGCTCAATACTAACTATAATCTCCTCGACTTCTGTGAATTTCCAGGGTTTATCTTGTATACTTCCCGGGTTTTTTCAAATCAAACATCCATCTTTCGAACTTGCTACACAAGCAGCTGGATACCTCAGAAGCAGACAAGCATTCGCTCGACTTCTGAGAAAGATTATGTCCCTTGAACTATAGTCAATATTAACAGATGCCTCACATCAGGTCTTCATCATCCCATCCGCAGCATCCAGGGTCTCCAAGCTCAACATCCAATAGCTTTTTCTGCGATCCATCAAAACCAATCATCTCAGTGAACCATTATTTGTGATTTGGAAAATGCAGCGAGTCTAAGAGACTCTTATACGTCCTCTCCCCCATATTGACATCCCTCTTCCTCATCTCCTCCAGCAGCTCCAACGCATCATCACCCTTCCCATCCCTACACATCTCCTCGAACAACGTCCTATAAGTCAAGAAATCCGGCGACATAAAATTCCCCACCATATCCAACATCACATCTGCTGCAACCTCAAACCTCTTCTCAAGCGCCAGCCCACAAACCAGCACCATAAACGTACTGCTACTAGGCACAAGCCCCTTCCCCCTCATCTCCTCAAAAAACTTCAAGGCCAACCCAACCTTTTCCTTCTCACACAACCCCTTGATCAAGTACCCATAACTATACGCATTCGGCTCACACCCATACAACCCCATCTCCCTAAACACCCTCATCGCGTCATCCACCTCCAAGCACTTCGTGTACGCCTTAATCACCATATTGATCACAAAAGTATCAGGCACAACCCCCACCGCCTTCATCTGCTTCACCAACAACTTCACAGACCTCAAATAAACATAACTCACACTCATCCTATTAAACCTCCTCAACAACACCTCGAACAACATCCTATACGTCTCCAAATCCGGCCTACAATCTTCGTCCCTCGCCCCATGCATCTTCTTATACACATCGAACGCTCTCTTAAACATAAACCGATGCTTACAACAAAACCGAAGCATAACATTATACAATTCCGTATTCATTTCGCAGGCGCCCGCGAGGACTTCGTTTAAGAGGGTTTCGGCGTGGCGGATGCGGTGACCGGAGACTGAGATGTCTATGATGGTGAGGTAAGTGGAATGGTTGTGACGGTAGTTGCGCTGGTGAGCGGTCCAGCGGAAGATGTCGAGAGCGAGGTCGGGGTCGGAGGTGGAGCGGAGGGCGGCGTTGACGTCGGCGGCGGTGAAGCCTGGGGTTAGGGTTTTGGTCCATGATTCGAATTCCTTGTCGAGTGGGGTTAGGGTTCGGGTTTGGGGAATTGTGGGTTTGAGAGAGGTGTTGGTGCTGGAGAAGGGGCGGCGGAGGAGGGGAGTGAGGAGGCGGCGGAGAGCGGTGGCGAGCATGGTGGTGTTCGGTTGTTAGGGCTTTGGGTTTCCGGCGGGGTCCGGGTGAGTGGGGGATAGATGGAACGATGGTATATGACAAATTTGTGTAAACGTTGGATGTGTGGGAGTGTTTTATGAAGAATGAAAGTAACGCACGTTATTTATGAGTTAAAAAAATTGATGTTATTGTATTTATAAAATTTATAAATATTAAATATTATTTTATTTTATTTCATATTAAATATAATACTCTTAATCATTATACTATTCAATATATATTTTGAGAAGTTTCGTTTGTCGTCTTAATGATGTAAGAAAATTATGACACTAACGTCAGGTTCAACTACATAACTTAAATTATCATTAATATTTTACGATAATTTTTTCAAAAAATAATGTTTGATCGTTTCACGAGACGAGTCAAATTTTGTTTCGACAATTGTGTTTTTCTAACTTGCAATTAATTCGGAACAAAAAGAATATATCGTTTATTTATTTTAATAGTTATATTAATTTCAATCGGCATTCCCTACGAATCTCTCTGAATTCGTTCACTTTTAAGAAACTATTTTTTATCTTTTCGAATCCCTTCTAATCTCTTGATTAAAAACTTACAAACAATATATTTATAATATGGATATTGTGATATCATCCGAATGTGTTCCTTTCTCTTTTATTTAGATCTCACAAACATCTTATTTAGATTCCTTCCTTTCTCCTCGTATTTATAGTAAGGATATTATAATATCCTTCTAATTTAAAATATTCCATAACATAATTAGATTGTTTCGAAATACTTCTTTTTTTGTTATATAATAAGTGTAACATTTTTATTTGGGATTTGTGATTGTAAATTTTAACTTGAGTTGTGGTGTAGTCTAAATTATCGATTTCCGTGATTTACATGTTCTTGATCATGTCTTAACTTTACCATCATAACACTCTATTTTATTATTTTATATATATGAATGTAATTTAATTTTTTCATATCAAATCTTGTTTGATTGTCTCGTAACATATATTAGATTGAAATACGTAACTTACTCCACCATTAATATTTTACGATAATTTTATAAAATATTATGTTTGATCGATATTTTATGCGTATCAAATTTTATATTAATATATATATCAAATAAATGTATTATATATTTTTTTATAAGAGGGGAGGAGTAAAAATTATGGAAGGGATATAGTAATAATACCGGGACGACTGGAGCTATTTTGTACGCCAGTTCAAAGAAACGAAAACAGAACATGAAATAAACATGAATCACGAGAGACAGGACAGCATCAGTGCACTCCACAAAACTACATTCATCTCCCGAAGCCAGCTCATTCTACACCCTTGGATCAAAACCACCTTCCCTTCTCTTCACAGTTCCCTCTCTCCCAACTCATTCACTCCACTCACTCCGACAATGGCGTCCCCCCTCCTCCTCCTCATCCCTCTCCTCACCACTAACCTCTTCACCCTCTCCGTTTCCCTGTGCACAACCCCATTGCAGCCCTACACACACTGCCTGGACCTGGCCACCCTCAACTCCCACCTCCACTACACCTACACCTCCCCCAACCTCTCCCTCCTCTTCCTCTCCCCGCCTCCCTCCCCCTCCTCCGGCTGGGTCGCCTTCGCCATCAACCCCACCTCCACCGGCATGGGCGGCTCCCAAGCCTTCCTCGCCTACACCAACTCCTCCTCAATAAGTCTCAAACTCTATAATATCAGTTCGTACAGCGAGATCCTCGAGACCGAGGAGCTGGGGGTGAAGGTGTACGAGAGGAAGGCGGAGTGGATAAGGGGTGTGATTGGGATTTATGCCACGGTGGAGGTGCCGGAGGGGGCGTTGAAGAGTGGGGTGGTGAATTATGTCTGGCAGGTTGGGCCTGGGATGACGAATGGGCGGCCGATTAAGCACGATTTTGCACAGGCGAATTTGGCCTCGGTCGGAAAGTTGAGTCTCACTGATAGTAGCGGTGGCGGAACGCCGGCGGCGGGTGGTGGCGGCGGCGGTGTTGGGATGAGGAAGAGAAACGTGAGTTTGATTGTTTGTTTGTTTGTTGAGATGATGAATGAATTTTGGTTTTGTTTCCCCTGTTTCGTTGCATTTTGCGTTTGTGAGTTTGAGCCGTTGAGCGTAGACCGTAAATGAATCTAGAAAGGAGATTTTGTGTTCAATTTTCTTGACATTTTTTTGTATCAAGTTACCAAATATCTGAATTGTTAGTTTAGTCGTAAGCAATTATCTCCTTAGCTATGTGTGTTCTACACACCATCAAGAAATAGTCTAAGTTATAACACCGGCTCGTACATCTCGCGCTCGCACTTTGCGAGATTACATGGCATCGTTCCTTTAACTCGAGAGTATGTTCATTCATGAGATTGAGGCTCAGATTTTTTAACCTTGTTTTATGAGAAATTAACGATAATATAGGCACTTGGAAGTTGGACCATCGATTATTTCGTGAGATATTATCTGTTTGATATGTTGTTATTGGTCTCTCTTTCTCTTTCCATGGCCAAACGGTCTTTTTGTTGTTAGTAACAGCTAGCCCTCCGGATACCCTGTCCAAGACGGGATGATTGGGTTGTTTTTTTTCTTTTTTCTTTTTTTCCGAAATTCGGGAAAATCTTTAATGAAGGAAAACATGAATTAAACTTTAAACTGGATTGTAAAAGAGCTTGTCTTTGGAACTTCATGACTTCTTTATTCTAGTTGGGTAAGATCCAATGATAATTTTTTACTGATAATACTGTAACAAACGACTTTGTTCATCCATAAGACTCGATTCGGAGACCTTTTTTTTTCTAGAAACGACAATAGTCACTCGGGAAAACGATATTTTTGTGATATATTTGATTTGTTTTATTTGGTCTCTCTCTTTTTCATTGGCCATTGATAGCTATGTGATTTTCCATTGGAAGGATATAGATATTGAAAGTGTCTTCAAATGGTATGCTGTTTGGTGAAGTGTAATGAATCTCATTCAGTGTCATGCCTATTCTCAGATTGTATCCGTGTATGATTCAATGCCCCCATTGCTCTTTTTCTTCTTTTCTTTTGCTTTTTTCTTTACTTTTTTTTTCTTTTTTCTTCCCCCCCCCCCCTTTTTTTTTTTTTTTTGGGTATGTTTTCTCTTAATTGGGTTGATTATTGGAGAAAGTACTTGGGTGATCAGCTTAGCTTTCAGCTGGAGTTTTTTTATGAGGTCCAGCATATTTGAGACTGTTTGCAGCAGATAATGTGTTCCTTGTTTGGTAATGGCTTTGTTTTCTTGCATTTGAGGCATGATGTAGACTTAGGGAGGACCAGCAAACTCCAATGATAATTTGAGGTTTTTTTGTTGTTCTCCCAAAATGAATAAGAGAGTTATGAACTGACTGTCGGAAATGTAGTATTGCTAATCCGACTTGGACCGACCTTTTATTCACATCCGCTGAATCTGAACAAGGCTCTTATTCTTGACTGTAAACAGATTCATGGGATTCTGAATGCTGTAAGTTGGGGCATTCTGTTTCCAGTCGGAGCTATTATCGCCAGGTACCTGAGAGTTTTCCCCTCTGCTGATCCGGCATGGTTTTATGCTCATGCTTCGTGCCAAGTATCTGCTTATGCCATCGGTGTGGCTGGTTGGTCAACTGGTCTGAAACTTGGAAGTGAGTCCAAGGGGATTGTTTTCACAGGCCATCGCTGCATTGGAATCGCCCTTTTTTGTCTCGCCACCATACAGGTGATGCATGTTACAACGATGTTTCTACTCGCCTCGATCTCTGTACGGAATTGACTGCCCTGTGTCCTGGACTCTAGTCTTCTGATATCCCTTTTCTCTTTTTCTTCTTTGGTTTTCCTAGATATTTGCGTTGCTCATCAGACCCAAGAAGGAGCACAAACTGAGGCTTTATTGGAACATCTATCACCATTCGATCGGATACGCCATCATCATCCTTGGTGTCATCAATATTTACAAAGGCTTCAGCATCTTAAATCCAGAGCACAAGTGGAAATTAGCCTACACCATCATTCTCATTGCCTTAGGCGGCATATCCGCGCTGTTGGAAGTTGTCACTTGGATCGTGGTTTGGAGGAGGAAGTCATCGACAAAGCCCTATGCTTGATCTGATCAGCATAATACAAAAGCCACAAGTGATCACATTCCCACACCATCCATCCTTTGCAGCTGTAATTTATATTCTGCTTCCGCATCGTTGTCGACTATCTGGGTATCTTATTGTGTGTATAATTAGCTTTGGCGTTTATTTCGACCCTTGTTTGGATTTCTGTCGTGATATGATACTTGCTTGGTATATCTGTTCTCAATGATCATAGTTGTCATGCAATGCCTGTAGATAGGTTGATTGGCATTGTCCTAGATTGGCTTTTGCTTTTATGCATAAAAAAGTTCAAGTACATGATTCCATAACGTGCTGACCACTTTACTCCATGCTTGTGCTTTCTTATGCCAATAGTTTTCACAGCTTGATTTTTATCTCATAGTCTGTTTTGTCGTTGCTGTCTGTAAAGTTCGGCTTCTAGTATAAGACTGGCATTTTACTGATTTAGCTAGCAACTTTCTCGGAGTTTCTTGACTGAACTTGCTGTCATATACTGTATGAACTTGTATATCATCAATTTCAAATTTTAATAAAATTAATTAATCAAAATCTATGTGACATTAATATTTTCCGGCTCCGGTTTCAATATATACCGCAAGTTTCGAAGTGTGCACGGTCCAAGCATATGGGACAGCTCATAGTGGGAGTAGACCAGTCGATTATTTGATCTATAAAGCAACTTTGCCTTCATAGGTGGATGCTGCATATGTGTTGTGTTAGGTAAAAGGGTCGGCGAAAAAGGATGAAGGTTCTTCTGCTTGTGCTTGATTGATTTGGTGAAACATGATTTGATTTGTGCCCTTGTTTTCATTAAGTTTGTCACTTAAGCAGCTTGATGGAATCGCGCGTTCCGCTGTGCATGCATAATTAGCTTCTGGAATCTCGTGTTATGTTGTCTGTAGGAGCGAGGTCACGACGTTTGTTATAGATTCCACACTGCTCTCGCTTTCATCGCTCTTCTTGGTTATATGTTTAGTTGTCAATTAAAACTCGTTTTCATGGTCGTTATGTGGGTAACCTAGTCTTGTAGTCGATCATTGTTATTGAAGAAGATGCGTGAGGGGAACTCCACATCGAGTTTTCAATGATGTCGTTTTTTGTAAAACAACGGTCCCATGTGATCGTCACAACGTTGTGTCTTTCATAGGTTTGAATCCTGTAATCTAAAAATTATTGACATCCTTGAAATCGAACTGGTTTGAATCCTATAATCTGAAGATTATTGACATCCTTGAAATCGAATTGTGCATCATTTATTTTCCGATGAACCGACCTAGATCGATCTATGAATAAAGAATCAAGTATAAAAAATAAAGTTGGAAAAAATTCATGATACAATCTGCACCTTTAAATGAGAAAAAATATAAGACTACTTTTAAATGAGGAAAAATATGGGACTGTAACGGTCTGAAACTGCAATCAGTCCCAGTCCGTAGACAAATTAGTGATGTTTAGATTACATTAAGGTTCAACAGCTAGTCCAAAGTTCAACCATAGGCGAAAAAGACGTGGAATTTGGAGATAGAAAATAGTTGGAACTTGGCAGTATTTATCCCCTGATGGTGACTCCATATAAACAGAACAATTAAATCAAGTGGCGTGTCACAATCCTTCACTATCCACGCCTGAACACGACTTGTATATACTGCCACTGGCTAGTATGTTCTAGACTGATACTAAGATTTACATTGATTAAAAATGTAAACAAATGAATGACGTCAAACCATCATCATACTTTGCTCATCATGCATTCCAAACCTTTTGGTCCGATTTTTTTGGGAAAGGCGAGCTCGTGCCATGTTTATAGACCATGGGCCATGGCTTGACCGACCAGGTTGGAATATGAAACTCTTGCCATTGAAAGACCTTACAGAACTTCTACTGCTCATATTATCTCATGGTTTAACATGAGAGAGTTAAGGCCACGATTGATATACAAGATTAGATGAGATTGATAATTAATCTTGTTATTATTTAGAAAAAAATAAGTTTAATCAATTTGAATCTAAAAATTGGAAGTGATATCTGATGTCCAATCAATAGGAGAAAACATGGGATGAAACGATTCGATTCTTGATCATTTTCCATTCCATTTTGATTAATCTAGTTCTTAAAAAATCTTGTCCCGTTTCGTACCAATTTTTCAATCGGTTCCTTGATCTATCGGTATAGGATTTTCAGAAATTTCGGTATATGTATGGTAGAAGGAAATGAAGATTGCATTTACATTCAATAGCGTTTCTCCATTTTTTTTTACAACAAGTGCATTTACATATATCCAACAATCACAAAGCAGTAACAAAGCAACCACAAAGTAGCCAAGCTCCACAAAAGCACCCAAGCAGGCATAAAACAACCAAGCAGCAACAAGGCAGTAACAAAGCAACAACAAAATAGCCAAGCAGCCACAAAGCACCCAAGCAGGCATAAAACAACCAAGCAGCAAAACAGCAACAAAACAGCAACAAAGCAACAACAAAGTAGCCAAGCAGCCACAAAGCACCCAAGCAGGCATAAAACAACCAAGCAGCAAAACAGCAACGTAGCAACAAAGCACCAAAGCAGTAGCCAAGCAACAAACCAGCAAAACAGCAACAAACCAAATGATATTATTATCATTGAATCTTAACATCCCAATTAAATAAAATTACGTAATCGATTTTGGTACAAAAATAAATAAAATCTATTTAAATATAAAACATAATATTATCTAATACAACAAAAACTCCTTATTTATTACATATTTTATTTATTTTATAGTAACATTATAATAGATGCATGTTACTATCATAATATATATCACATCGATCCGTCATGTCTGATTTTAAAAACAGAAAGAAGATAAAAACATAAAAAATAACACAATTAATCATATAAACTCAATAATATGTCGAATTCTCGTGAAAGATTACACAACAAAAGATAATAATAAAATCATTAAAATACTTTAATCTAATATTTTAAAATTTATTATATCAATTCGATATTTATAATTATCATAAATGCTGATCGCTTTTCGTACCAATTAGGGCACACACCTTCGATCAAATTCCACACGCACACTCGATCTCTCACACAATCTCTCTCGATCTCTCTCTCGATGATCGGAATCGAGGCGATGCAGCGGCGATTCGAGTCCTGGATCAAAGACCAAACCTCGAAAATCCCTACGATGACGCAGTTACCGACTCTCCAGTGGCCGAAGGTGAAGGTGCCGTCGATGATCCAGTGGAAGTGGCCTCCGAGGTCGGACGATTGAGAACAACGAAGGAAGATCCAGGAGGAGTATGAGAGGAGAAAGAAGCAGATAAATGAATTGTGTGGGGTCGTGAAGGCGGATTCAGTGGCGGATTTGCAGGATATTCTTTGCTGCATGGTGTTGTCCGAGTGTGTTTATAAGGTGTTTGATCGAATCGGAGAAGGTTTTGATCTGTTGCGAGAATTGCTTGACTGTTATGATCGAGATTGTTCCAGTGTTTGGTTGTTTTGTGTTGATCTTGTTGTGAGCATGTGATTTTGTTTGAGGTGAGGAATTGAATGGAATGATCAGGTAGGAATGTGAATCTGGAATTTGAAGTAGGATTGAATAGATTGTGTATTGTTTGAGTTGATTACATGAATGTGAATCTGGAGCTTGAATTAGAATGAATATAGTGCAGAGAATTGTCTATTTTTGTTACTTGTTGTGCTTTAGGCTTTTCTCGAGTTCAGCATCCGATTCTAAGCTGCGAAGATAAGCGGACTTGATAACAGGACTGATGTGGTTTGGTGCATTTTGTGGTTATTTACATGATTGAAGTAAGAGCAGCATGTTTTTCATGCGTTCTCTAATAGCATGTGTTGTGTCACTAGATGCCGAATTTGTCTGTTTCATAATTCAGTTTTGATGAGGATATTTTGTTTCTTTGTTGGATATCAGAAACCGGCTTCGGAGCTGATTCGTGCAGTTAACAAGTTCAAGGGTGTAGGTCCTGTCCAGACATCATTTTGGAGGCTCTCCCGGCTTGTGCCATTGGATGCTGTCCGAAGACACTAGTCTAATTTGGGGGAAATCGAGCCTTCAATGAGCAGTCAACTGGTGCTAATCCTGTGACAACTTTGGTGGATGATGATGTGCCCGAATCGCTTGAGTTCCAAGAGGGCTCTGATGGTGCATCTCTTAAACGTCTTCCTGGATCCGATAAAAAATCATCTGAAGCTGATGCAATAGCAAAGTTTTTTGGCAAAAGAAATGGTAATAGTGAGGATAATGTTGCATGGCATGGAGTGCCTTATCTTCCCTCTTTTGTTCCATTTGGACAGGTAAATAGCGAGTTATGTTGAATTAATCCTGATAGCATTTTTGTTGGGGTGAGGTCAGCACTGTACCTGGTTAGACAGGTTAAATATAGACAGGTTAGCAGTTTACTGGTACGATTTTGATGATGAGAAGTCTTCGACAGATGTGTCAGAGTTTGTTTTATTATAACATGGACCTTTTTCTGTGAGGGCTTTAGTTCTCAATGTAATAGCATCTCCTGTTCTGCTTCCTGTAAGCCTTTACAAAAGGCTTCTACCTGGGTGGATGTATAGCATATTATAGTTATGGTATCTGAGTGGTCCGAAGATTGAAACTCTTGAGTCTTGAGTGATAGTCAAGGTCTAATCTGCACACATGATACAGTTTAACGGTCATGCTAGCACCTGCTTGCTCCATATGTAGTGGTTTTATAATTTATCTTTAATTTTCTTGCTTGAAACAGCTATATCTCTTGGGAACTTCATATGTGGAGCTGTTGTCTGATGCGGAGTACTCAAAGCTCACATCGGTATATAATTCTCTCCGATATCTGGCGAAGCTCCTTATTTATTTCTAACAATACTGTATACCATGTAAATAATTAATTTCCTGAATAGAACTATGGAAATAGTTTGTTCTGGTTAACGGAACTCATTATTCTACCACATTCATTTCCTCTTTTTTCTATTGAATGAGTTTTATTAGTCGAGCTCTAGATTATATTTAGGGTCTTCCCATACAAGCAACCACAGAAGTCTTTCTCCCGGTGATTTTGCAAACTTTTATGGAATAAAAAACAAAAAGATACATGTAGAAGTACATGATACAGCCAGCCATCTGCAACCAAACCAATCCAGTGACTTCAGATTCATTGGTGTGCTTAATTCGGTCACCTCATGCGTGCTGACAGGGAGTGGCTTTGATACATTAGCTATAGGGCATTGTCTAGGTCTTGATATGTAACTTGGGTTGGATGTTTGTTTTACTTGTGATTCATCAATGGAATCAAGAGGACTTCATCATTTCGTCATAATTTAGCTTGATGAATGCCATTTTTTTGAGAGTTGTGATGCGATCAGCTTTGAGGCCTGAAAAAGTGGCACTCTCAGGTTTTGAATTTGCTTTACATGGGCATGTTATTATTTACTCATCCATCCCATAATGGTTAATAGAAACCATTTGGCCCCGACACTGCAAAGAATTACGTCCATTTTTAGAAGATTTTACGAAATTACCCTTCAAAGTACTGAAGTTAGTGGGTTTTCTATAACAGTTCAAAGTTGAGTTATGGAGCGTGTTGTAGTGAAGGAGAGTTGATATAGTATTTTTAGGTGTGAGAAGATTTCAAATAAGTGTTGTAGTACTTTTGGGACGGGCATATAAGGAATTGTGGTAATCATTTTGGGAGAGAGGGAGTAATATGTTTCATATGCATCTCATCTCTTGAAAACGCTTGGTGTCCATCCATGCCCCATGTTTCAGGTTTGCTTGATTCTTTTTATTACTTCTTTTGTTTCTCTTTGAGGGTATAGAATTCTTCGGTTTATTTGTTTTATTCTGGCAAAGACATTTTCAGGTTAAATCCGTCATTGCTGAGCTGAGAGAAAGGTTTCGATCACATTCGATGAGGTCTTACATATCACGATTTCAAAGGTAATTAAAGATATTTCAAGGTGTTTTAATTTTTATTTCTTGCACTATTTCTCCTCAGAGTCATGTTAGATGATGGCTTTGCCCAGCAATGTTGGATTCTCTGCAGTTTATGTGTTAAAATACCTTCTCCTTGATGTGTGGCCCCTACCAATAATCTTATTCTTTGGCATAATATATGACCTGTGCATGTGTGATAACACATCGTCGTTTCTGGGCATGGAACATCTGCAGCAGTTCCCTCACCTACAGCAATGGTTTGGGTTATCATTCGCTGATGCTATGGAGCTCGGGCATATTTTTGAGTCCCCTTCTATTCGTACAGCTACATCAATTGCCCCTCTAGGATGGAGTGGCAGTCCAGGTGACAAAAACGCTGAACCTTTGAAGGTTGATATCACAGGGTTTGGGCTCCATCTCTGTACCCTGGTTCAGGCTCAAGTGAATGGTAAATGGTATTGTTCTTTCCCTTTCTATCTCAGTTTGGATTCAGAGAGACATCACGATATGTCGCGAACATAGATATCTACATGGCCTTAAAAATTGAGATTGATGTTAGTTGACTGTTTGTACCATAAACTCCCCTGGGTCCTGAAACTCCTGATTGTTAGGGTTATATAATCTAGTTAAGTGAGTTATAATGATATGCTGCATCTGTGCTGTGTATTGCTGCATATTCGATGGTTTTTTTATGATTCTTTTCTTTCAAAAATAATTGGGCCTCGAGGGTTCTTATGGTTTTGATAACTGTGCTTCAGGTGTACTATTACATTGGAGTCCTTTCCGTCTGCCCCTAAGCACTCCTCTGAAGTACAACCAGAGATCCAAAAGATGCGAGTGGTTGTTGGAGCCCCCTTGAAAACTCCTCCAACTCATCAGCTTGGTGCAGATTCTTTGATTGCAATGTTTCCATCTGTCGACTCGGAATCAATCAATCTCAAGGAGTTAGTTGGTACAGCATTTCCTGACAGCAAATTTATCCGCCCTGGAGGTTTAAACAATTTTGTTCTGTATTGTACCAGTGACTTTACTACTGTCTCTAAGGAGGTGGATATCAGAACTCGTAGGGTGCGATTGGTTGGCCTTGAGGTAGAATGCTGATAATTTTTCTTAGTTGCACATCATCTAAACAGGTTCTTCCCTCACATTGAACATTCTGATTGTCTAGGGGGCAGGTAAAACCTCTCTTTTGAGGGCAATTTTGAGTGGAAGCAGACATTCCCACGCTGCTGATGGTGACAACTTTCTACCTGAGATCGACGTTGAAGAGGGTATTGCAGGTGGGGTATGCTTCATGTATTTTTTGGAATAAACTTGCAGGTGTGCTTTTCTTTTTTGGAATAAAATGGGTCCTCCAAATCTTATTCTCGGGCCAATAAACATAGCGCGGAGACCTTTTCAGCGAAAAGCCAACATTCTCCCTGTTGAGGATGTTACCTCTCTTTGTCAGACCATACATCGTGTGCTTAGAAGCCAAGAAGAATCATCCTTCCAGGTGTGTTCACGTAGGCTTTAACTGTTGCATTCCTGTGCAAAGTTGCATGATCAATCTTCTCATCATGATTGATTGGCTAGAAATATGATTTCCCGCTCTATTTAGTGTCTAAAATATCGGCATTATATTTACTGTCAAAGACTATCGGCACTATATTTACTGTAAGGACATGGGAGTTCATGTTCCCTTAGTAGTTTTTGATATACCACAACAGTACTAATTTGAGTAAGTGCATTTCTGTGATGTTTCACTTGGTCTGACGCTGGGTTCATGCCCTCATTAGTCAATTGATATTATGCATCTTGTTGAAAGGGATTGTGCTTCTTATTATTTGTTTCCTTGAAATTTCCTGGTCATTTCATTGAGGTGGTTCTATGTTGTGTAGGAATTTCGCAAGGAAAGGCTTTTATTGGAAATGGCACGTGATCATGCTGCTGAAGCCTATGCGATTAGAGAAGCTCAGGAGAAGGCCAAATCGTTATCTGCTGCCGCAGTCGGAGCTTCAGTCGGGGCTGGTATTGGTGTAGTCTTGGCCGTTGTGATGGGTGCAGCATCTGCCTTGAGAAAACCTTGACGAATTTCTTCAGTAAGAACTGTGCATCGGCTGCTTGGAAGCCTCAGGAGTTGTGCAGTTAGCATTGATCTCTGGTTCGACCAGGTTTGTACTGTAAACTAGTATTTGATTGATTCATATTTATATTGTTCTAATTATATTATCCATGCTAGCCATTGGAGTTTCCTAAGTTTTTATTTTCAACTTTTTCACTGAGCTCGCCTAATGTAAAACATAGAATGTTACTGTTCAAATCATCTAGGCGAAACAAAGATTTTGCCATACCTATAATATATATGAAGATGATAAACGGGCAGCAATTCTACTGAAATGACGGCTCATGCTCATTATTATGCATGATTCGCAACCATATACTTTTTTGCCTCTGTTAGATTGCCTCCATATGTCAACAAGCAAGCTCAGAATTCATAATTCATAGCATATTTTTTCTGGTATCCTCGATTTGTAGCCCCGATCGAATCTACCATATCGTCCACCAATACTGATGATGTCGATTCAGCTCCAGAGTCTACACGAATATTTTGTTGGTACCACCACTTTATCAAATCACTTATCACTAATTAATCCGAGCGATGATCGACGCGGCTAATTAATCAAAATCACCACTAATTGAACCCTGTCCACTGCATTTTCCATTTCTACTTTTGGCCATACCTATAGCAAGCTATAACCAGTGCACCATAAATAGGAGTAGTTGACAATTAAGCACATAATCACTCACAAGTCGCAAACAACACTTGCGGAGAAAATTACGAGCTGATCCAATGGCCGCAGCATCCATCTCTTGTTGCAACATTCTGTTGGTCTTTCTCCTCTCCATCGCTGCCTGTCGTTCAGCTGCTGGTGAAGACAATCGATACACTTTCAAGGAACCAATCGGTAGCTACTGCTACGCAAACCCGAAATTCAACCTATCCAGAATTGCGAACCTAACACAGAAGGTCGACAAAGCGATAGACGAGGTGGTTAAGCACGCAAGATACTCCAGCTTCGTCAACTCTACTATTGACGAGAATACTGAGTACCCCATATACGCCCTTGCCCAATGCAGGGGCGATATCAGTCCGAGCGAGTGCCATACTTGTATTGAGCTCGCGGCTGTTGCCATAATTGATGTCTGCCAATACCAGCCCGACTCTCGTGTCTGGTATGACCGGTGTTTCTTGAGGTTTGACACTGAGAATTACTTGCAGCGACTTGATGTTGGGTGTTATGTTCACCACCCGACACCGCAGCTGGTCCCGTCCACCATGACCAATTTCTCGGATATACGATACCAGTTTTTCATGCAAGATATGGCACAAGAGATAGTTAAGCCTGAGAACCGAGGGTATGCGAAGGCCAGCAAGCGGATCGACAATTTCTATACTATCTACGGAATATGTCAGTGTACCGGGGACCTTGATCCAGACGAGTCCTTCCTCGGCATGACTTCAGCAGTTCAGTTGTTTGACACATACTGCGGAAGTCAACACGGATGTGTCATCGCCAGTAGCAGTTGCTATGTGAAATACGATCTTTTTCCATTTTTTACAAATCACAAAGGAAGAAATAATGGTTCGAGGAAGTTGATGAGCTCCCACGACTCTCCATGATCGACGACCCTGTCCAGCTTGCCGGTGTGATCGGCATTACTATGTTCTAACCTTGCCTGCTGAAGAAAATTGTGCTGTCAAAATCTGACTATATGTTTCCTGTGGTATTGTCATACTATTTATATTTTGATTGCCGAAATCCTGAAGCTTGTAATCAACTCTAAGATACATCGATGTGAATGTAATGAAATCAGTCGTTTTGGGGAGCTCATTTTGCACATCCTTTGTGGTTCATACGCCTATTATTGCATATCCAACCACCAAAACAGATGATCACTTATTAGAGGCTCTAAACCTGCAAAACTCAATTAATGAAGATTGATCTATCAAATTTGGGGTTGTATTCTCAACACGCTTTCTCGCATGAATGTCTGTTTTGAAACTTAAATATATGATAGCATATTAAATTTTTAGGTTCCATCTCAAAAATGATTCCCAATAAAATAAGTAGATCAGAATCGATATATGTTTTTATTTAAAACTCTTAAATTTCAATATGGGTTATATTCTCAACCGTTCGCATAAAAAAGACTAACAACTTATAAAATTTATCATCTTTGGTATCCACGTTCTCTATTTGCTCATTTACTCGTTTCAAAATGTAACAGTGCCAATTTGATGTCCATGCGGTCTTTTTTTTTTCTGAAATAGGATATCCATGAGGTCTATTTTATCTACATGTATCATTAGGACTTCAGCCAGTTGGTGATTGCAAAATGTCACACCTTCGCCGTTGTCCGCAGCTCGATTATGTTAACACGCTTAGTTTGTAACTTGATCCAAAACCGTATGTGTCTTCTTGGACAAACCAGCATGTCGAGTGGCTAACTCAATCGTAGAACCACTCCGCGATGAGAAAACATAGGATTTAGTTATCCTACCCACATTAAACAACAGCATTCCACCGAGGAGGGCAGATCCTCAACGTTTAAAAACAAATCACAACGGAGATGGTGTTGATGAGACCAACTGTTCACAATCAAGATAGTTCCTTTTTCCGATGGGAAATAACATTTTAAACATCCTGACGTTTCAAGTTTTGATATATAATCTTCTTAATTTTGGAAATAACGATATGTCCTCCATTCAGGGGATTTTCTGGAAAAAAAAAATCATTTATCAAAAATCTAATTTTTTTTAAAAAATTCAGAAGGATTAAATTATTATTTCTATAGTTCAAGGATAAAATACAATCGGATAATAATTGAGAAAGTTAAATATTATTTTTCTTTTTCCGACCCTTATCTATTCCTGAGATCATTGGATGAAAATCAAAATAATACATTTGTAAGAGAAAATAATCTTAAACATCCTGAAGTTTCAAGTTTTGACACATAAATCTTCTCAATTTTGGAAATGGGGACATGTCCTCATTCACGGAAAAAAAAAACCATTTGTAAAAAATCTAGGTTTTTAAAAAAAATTCAGGTGGATTAAGTTATTATTTCTATAATTCAGGGATAAAATACAATTGGATAATAGTTGAGAAGAGTTAAATGTTATTTTTTCTTTTCTAACCCCTTAGCTATTGCTGAGATCAATGGATGAAAATCAAAACAATATATTTGTAAGGGAAAATAACATTTAATCCTCTGAAATATTAAGTCGTGGCACAAGATCCCCGCCCGCCAAATTTAAAATTATACACTGAATCCGTATATTGTTAATTAAAATCATATTATTTTGACAGAAAATCACATTTAGATAGTTCATAAAATGATCATTTGTATATATTTTACTAATTTTAAAAAGAAATTGAATTATTTTGACATGAAGTACCATTTAAAAATGTTAATAAAGAAGTTATGTGTATATTTCAAAATTTTAAAAATCATATATCATTATCAAATAATTCCAGAATATTTATGCTCTTTTTCCTATTTGTAATGCTTTTTGGGACAACAGAAGATCCGCTATTGAATCTGGTCATATGAGTGGATTGTGGTTATTTAGAGTTTATTCATCCATTGATTCAATGATTAGTGCATATAAGAGGAACTCCGACAATAGCTGGTTACAAATATAACAAAGTTATATTTTATAGTGATAATATGAAATTATATCATAATACTTCAAAAATAGAAATGAAAGTATCATAATATTATCGGAATAATATTGATAAATTATAAATGATTGACATTACATTGTAGATGTAATACATTGTATGGATATGAAACATTGTAGATGTTTTAAACAAAACATAAATATTCAAGGAGGGGAGAGTTTGAGAAAAGCTATTATCTTTGAAAATTAGAGCGTTACTTGAGACTCGATAACAAACTAGATGAAACATTTAGGGCAATTAGTGTATATTATTTTCATCATCTCTTCACATATAACTTTTCAAATAAAATAAAAAAAAAATATTCTCCACACATAATTCCACATTTTACTATGCTCAAAAACCTATATTGATGGATCGTCATTACCGACCTTCAAACATATTTACATAATGTGAAAAGAACTACATGCTCAAGCCATGATACATAATTTTATGTAAATGTGGTGAAATTTAATTTCATTTGAGATTCAAGAAAATTAGAGCTGTACAGATAATTTCTAAGAACATCTCTAAGACAAAAGTACAGTAATTCGTTGTTTCTGAGTTGGAAATAAAAGTTATCAATGTTTGAAGTTTTTTATGAAACAAAACATAACATTGTATGAAAGAGATAATGATGGAATTAAGAAAAAAAATGAGGACGGTTGTGCTTTTTGAAGGGGGTGATGAGCACCCCTTCTCTGGTTTCTCGAATGAGAGAGTATGTGCTCTTTTTTCAGTAAAGACATTTCTTGCCCTAACCTTTTGGCTAAATAGTACAGACATCGCATCCCATGGTCGAATATTTTTGTTACGAAGCATTGACGCAAACTCTTTCCCCTGTTCTTACAGCCCAAAATTGTTGCAAAATTTCACCTCCAAATTGTCAAGGAACATCAGGTACGCATACACGTATATTTGTTACAAGTAATTTCTCGAAGACAGAAAATAAGCGCCAAAAAACAACAGCAGCAGCCAGTGAGCATTAACATATACTAGCTGAAATCTAGTGTAGAGGTACCAAAACTAGAAGGTCTACACAACTACACCATAGTATCTGAAACGAGGGGCTTCCAACTATATACTTGTATTCGTGTAGGAAAATGTAGCTAACTTGATTTCGCCGACTCCATCATGCAATTATTTCTGGTCTTGGAGCAAACTATGGAAAATTGATAGCTATACCAAGCAGAACAACCTCCATAATCCATCCATATACTATCCATTACCCAAACTTCGACACCTCCTGAAGTCATTAAGTACACAGTTTCTGATCCATGTTAGGCTCTGTACTTGACAGGATCAACGGGGTTGTTGCCTTTGCCTTCACTGCCAAGAACTCAACAATGCTTCGAATAGGTGATTGATAGTTTAGCGACTTCAACAAAAGAGCTAAGAATGACAATAAAGGTCCATCACCAAGTACGAAGAAACTCAGTCACATTCCATCTTTGCTCCCACTGATGCTTATATGTATAACGTATTATTGAGAATATCCATGAGTTGACGCTTTCCTAAATCCTCATCGACCCTGTAGGAGAAAAAGATATCGTTAGAGCAGCTTATACATGTCTCCTTACACAGTCAGTCTACGTTATCATTAAACTTGTTCATTGGTATCATAGGTTTGAAATTGGCGACCCAACACCACCTAGTTGGCTAGTTTGAAAACCATGATTCTACTAATTGATTGCTGAAAATTTGGTTTTGTAGTTAACGGATGAAATTGGATTTTGTCATCATGGAGTATTCCACAGCCGACTAGAATATATGTTGTGTGGTACCACACAACATTTTTACCATTTAAGTACACAAAAAATATCCACTAATTTTTTCCTTCTTTTTCCCAATCTAGGCTACTTGTCACGGACGGGCTAAAAATCTAACCCGTGACATTCTGCTTCCCTAGCCACATTTTCACTGAAAAGAAAAGGATAAAATAGTAAATGATGGAGAATCATCATTAATAAAACATAGGGAAAACGGATAACCGAATACAATAACACACACTATTTGTACTATCATACAAGTAAATTAACCACAAATATAACTGGGAAGATAGGTGAATTTTAAGGCAAGGAAATAATAAGTTCAGCAACATGCTTATCCTCTATGTTCATTCGATTTTAAGTAGCAAACTACAAACTGTTATCTTTTCTGATCAGCAACCTGCTAATTTGCAACTGTAAACTATCCAAGTTGCCCTTGCTTTAGTGATCAAACTTAGTCCGGCTGCTAACTACCGACTGTAAACGATCTACCCTCAAATATTTCTTATTATAAAAGGCAAAACTGATTGTGAAAGGCAAAACTGGCTATTAGTCACATTCATATATTGTCACTCCAGGAACGAGCCAATAGTGTAGCTAGCCAGATTCCAGATTCATATCTTGTAATTTTGATTCCTATAGGCATCCACATTGGTTGCTCAGATCAGATTACTGTCCATATATCCATCCACGCAAGCGATCAGGTGATGCTAGAAGAGCGCCTACAGTCTATATGCATCTCTGCATTGACCACAGATAAGAATATGTGGAACTCAAAATGTCTGGAAGCGCACAGGCCACAGATCAAATTAATTCACCTCCAGAACTTACATGATTTATTTCCTTGGTACCACAGTATCACTAAGTCGTCGGTCTCTGATTAAACCACGTCCATACGAAATTTTTTTCCCGCTTCCTTTGTGGTTGAAAATCACGCTGCCTAATTGTGTGGCAATCTAGGTCAGTGTACTATAAATAGTGAAACGATTAAACCACTCAAAACAGAGAACAATCACAGGAAAACTCAAAAACAGCAAAGTAGCAAGTCAGCAAGCTAACCCAATGGCTGCCACATCCATATATGGTCCGAGCTTTCTGCTGCTCTCCCTCCTCTTCATAGTCACCAGTTCGGCTGCTGGCGAAACCGAAAACAATAAGCACTCGGTCCCAAAACCCATTGGCAGCCACTGCTACACAAACCCAAAGTTTAATGCCTCCAATGGCTTCAATCTACGAAAAAATGTTGATCAAGTGGTAAATCTTGCGGTTAAGCATACCCGTTACTCCAGTTATGTCAATGTGACTGTAGGGGAGGACAGTGACAACCCTATCTATGCACTGGCCCAATGCAGACGTGATGTGAATGCAAGTGAATGCTTCACTTGCATCACTAATGCAGCCCAGGCTATAGTGGAAACCTGCAGATACCAGCCAGACGCTCGTGTCTGGTATGATCACTGCTTCTTGAGGTATGACACTGAAGACTTCGTGCAGCAACTCGATGTGGGGCTATATGTGCACCACGAGACCCCACAGCTGGTGCCGTCTACCATGACCAATTTCTCGGATGTGCTCTACGGATGCTTCATTGATGATATTGGGAACTTGCTGGTTAAGCATGACAGCAGGGGATTCGCCAAGGCAAGCAGGCAAATTGATGATTCCTACACTGTCAATGGGATTGCCCAGTGCACCCAGGACATCGACCCAGACGAGTGCTTCCTAGCCATGACTGCAGGGGTTCAATCATTCAATAAATACTGCAGGAACCGCAATGGGTGTGTGGTTGCAACTAGCAGTTGCTACGTCAAATACGAAGTTCGCCCATCATATTCACCATACAAAAATGCCAAGGGTGCAAGAAAGCTGTTGAGCTCCCACGGATCACCATGATCAGAGTTGAGCATGTCTAAGCCTAGTATTGCTTTCCAGTTCCATATCGACCCGTGTACAAACTAGACAACAAGAGTGTTTGGGGCTTTGCAGAGGATGTAACGTAGTACATTCTATATATTTAGCAGCAGCCAATCTTATTGTATAATACCATATATGTATTGGCACCCTTTTGCTTTTGTTATCAATTTCTGCGGCACACACGTCAGCAGTCCAGCTCTACTAGATGAAAGCCTTCGCCTACGCGTTTCATGTATATGTGTTATGTAGATCGCATCCATTAGATCGCAACGATAATGAACAAACATGAAGCTGAGCTATCAACAGAAGAAGATTGTACCCCAGATTATCAACTCCAAGACCAATCACTGATACCAACAGCAAAAAACATTGGATGGAGAACATCAATTTGAGTTACCAAATTTCACCAGAACTCAAACTCTGGCGGCCGAGGACAACAACAACAATACCCACTTATGACTTCTTTCAAGCAATGATTTGAGGACTACCCTTTTCGAGTGCTTTGGAAAACACGAACTGGGTTCGATCCTTCATCCCTTCTAGGATCAACAATATCGAGAAATCGGAAACCCAAATCCCTAACTTGACGCCCACATTGGTCGGAACTCGAACTGGATATGTGGGAAAACAGAATTTTGAGAGATTTTGTGAATTGGGTTGCGATCAAAGGGTGGAAATGTGGGGGTGTGAACGAGAATTTGAAAGAAAGAGGGAGGATATGATTTGGCGAGTGATTTTTGGGGAATTTGAAGAAGGGAAGGCAATGTTTCCCAAGTTCTTCATTTTGTGGTGATAATTGAAATCAACCAAGACAATCCCCATCACGCCGAGGGTCTGGAAATCCGGTTTTGAGAACAATGAGGAAAATGAGTGACTTTTCAAGCGCCATTGTTTTTTAGGTTTTTTTTTTTTTTTTCTTTCAACCTCAAAGAAAAAATGGATTTTTAAAGAATTGTTTGAAATATTTGGATCATTTATTTTGTATTATATTTTTTAATCAAGTTATAATTTTTTGTCTAAATTTTATATTAATTTTCATAAAAATATTTTTAAAATATAAATTCAGCTGAGAAATCGTTTTCTTAGGAAGTGATTATATTTGTTGGTAACAAATCGTCTTTTGGGGAAACAATTTCTTCAGAAATAATAAATTCGTTTCTTGAAAAAACTAACTCTTTTTTGATGTTGATAAGAAAAATTTGTACGACAAATAGGTCTGAAATTATCAATGTCGTGTCGTTGAATTGGGCATAAAGAATGAAGTGTAGGTCGAACTCTGTACAGAACGTTTGTTTTCATTATCAAGAACAGAGCTTTTAATTTGTTTGTGATTGACTCATAATTTTCATGCTGTTATACATGTTACATGAAGGTATATTTTCATATATTAGTATGTAGGAATCATCGTTTTACGGTAAGATCATACAATGAATAGAGCATTTTGGAGCCAAAACAACTGGTACAAAATAGATCAAACATTTTCATTCTTAATCTTCCGACACATCACAACCACAAGCTGGACAGAACAATGCCGCACATGAAGAACACAGTTCTAGAAGCCACACATGCATATGCAACACAACTCAAAAGGAACTAGATAATCATATATGATATGCTTCATACTCGGTGATAGTTCACAGAAGCTAGCATTTGGCTTAGATCATTCAGCAATTAGTGGTAGTCGTGATCTTGCACCTAGAAGGAAGACCAATCGCAAGAACAGGATCGATCCCAAGAGCGGGAAGCAAAGGAGAGCTTTTGTAAGAGCACAGGCAAGTCAAGTTAGCCCCAGAGAGAGCCTGGCAGCAGCCGACAGTCGGAACAGCAGGGTTCGGCTGGCTCACCGCCGGCTTGCAAGCATTGAGTCCGTCGGAGCTCATGTTACAAAAAGTGAACCCATTACAATGTGAAACTAGCGTTACTAGAAGAGCACAAAGCACCATGTTTCTCCCCATTGCCATGTTCTTTCTTGGGGTCACTTATAGTAGTACTAGGCTGAGATTCAGTGATCAGTGGTTTGAAATATGAAGTGTTTTGGGGGTATTTATAATGGAAATGGAGTGCATCTGGAGCCTCTAGTTTAGGACTCGTGACCCTTAAATGGCAGGACATGCTCAAACTCACGGGCATGCATTGCTAGCCACAAGTTCTGCTGCTGTTCTTTTTAACAGGACATGCACTTCAACAACAAGGGCAATGCAGCCAAATCATCACTATCATCGACTGGTTACTGAAGGGATTGGTTACTATTTGGCTATATAGAGGTACATGTCTTGGTAAGATCCAAGACAAGTTTGGATATGCAGCACTATCTGATTAACCTCAGTTGCAAGTTCTTGGAAAGTAATAACGACTCCTTTTATCTTGGTCGAATTGGGAACTCTCAGTTATGTGCATCAAAATGCATCTCCTAATATCGAAGAGTTTCATTAGTATTTCTTTTTTTATAATCCCGTGTTTCATTAATGAAACAATGGTCCTATCAGAGAGCAAATCAACAACTGAGAACATCATAATAGTCGTATCAATTAATCTCATTCAGAACAGTCACTTAATCATATCCTTATACAAAATTAAACAGAATCAAGCCACAATCCAAACATGATCTCGTTTATTACTCTTACTACATTATGATTTAGCAGGGAGGTTTGCGCAGGCCACAGTTGGCAGGGATGGCCAAAGTCAGGGGAGGATCAAGACCAAAAGAAGGCAAAAATGGAGAATACTTGAACTCGCACAAGCACTTCAAGTCCAACTTCGAAATAGCGCGACAACAGGCTGGTGTAGGAGGAGAAGGGCGTCCCCTGGTCGCGGCTGGCCTGCACGAATTGAAGAAGTTATCGCGATCAGCCCCGCAGAATGCATCACCCTTGGATATCTCGACAATCGCTAGTAGCATAACCAACGCGACCACAATATCGATCATCCAGTTCTTCATCTCCATCTCTTTTGCTTTTTTGACAACGATACGAATTCTGGTTTAACTTTTGAGATATCATTGATCAAGTCACTACACATATATATGCTCAAAAGGGTGCATAGTATTTGGTAAGTCAACAATGGAAACGGTTTTTCTAAAGAGTCAACAATGGAAACTTGATGTGATTACCAAATATTCTGAATCAGAATTCAATCTTTTCTTGTAAATTAGCCAAAGATAGCTGTGTAAGATGAATACGAGAAATTAACTTAATTGGCTTTAATGAGAGTGAATGAATCATGTTAATCCTGTACTATTATATAAATCAGATTTGAATTATTATATAAAAAAAAATCAGATTTGAATGGCTTAACGACTCATCAATTACTTGCTTGGTTTGAAAAGATAGTCACACCAGAAAAAGTACTGAAGACGAAGAAGAGTGCGGGTCTTTCTAGTTCACAAACCTATTGAACATCTCTCACACACACCCTGTCTTATTTAAATATCCCATAAAAAATTATAATATTTATTAATTTAATAATAAATAATATCAAATCAATCATATTATATTTACTAACTATTTTCACAATTAATATAATAAATTATACTTTTTATATTATTCAATATAAATGCAACAACCTAAATTTCAACGTTAGCGACGAATTAATGCGTAAGCAGAGCTGTGTGAAAGACTAAAAGGGTCGAGTGTGTGAGCATGCGAATGGCCCCGCAGGTATAGACTTTTTGAGGCCATTGACAACAACGACTCACGCTGGTGGAATATACATCACACTGTTGCAAATGGCCCTTTGCCTTTGCCTCTGCTTGTCTCTTCTTCTTTTGCTTCAAATAAAGCTGAAAGATATTAAATTCCCTTGAGAAGCTGAAAAGAAAAAGGAAAGCAAAAGATGCTTGGTCCTCTTCAAATCAGAAGTCCTTCATATTCAAAAGAAACTCATCTCAAAGATGAATTATCAATCTAATCTCACACAATCAAATGTGTTGCAAAACAAAACAGTTTCATCAATGACTCATCCTGATATGCATGATCAGGAACTTCAGGAATATTACTTGATTGTAAATCTATTATAAAATAATGTTTGCAGTGCACCATCGAGTCATATAGCAAGGCCAATATCTTGTATCTTCCAAAATCTTTGATCCTAGCATAAACCTTTTTCTTGGGTTTCATGTTTATTTTTCCGGCACACTGCATGCACAGCTTCTTTGCTTTCAGTTACCAATAAGTCGCAGAGATTCCCAATTCCACTTTCCATACAACCTGTTGTCCCTCTCATAATCTTCTTTGTCTCTTTTCCTCTTTTACTCTTGTGTCCTTATCTCTTCCTTGAACGATTTCCTAAGATGTAATAGTTCATAGGTAAAACATGGTTGCAGTCACTAGTCATTGCATATTGGTGACCGACTCTTTCAGCATATTGGACTAGTTTCTCCTGCGCAAGTGATTAGTTCCTAATTTAGGAAGAAAATAATGGACGAGTCAATTGTGCTGGAAGAACTAGTTCAATGTGTATGAAGAATTAATCACTATGATTAATTGTCAGCATCGACCGACAACAGTCCCACCGCATCGTTAATTCATACATATTATACACGAACGTTTATCAGCACTTCATACTTTTCTATGACCATTCATTCATGTATCTCAATTTCACGCTCCATCCGATGCTTAACAAATTATGACCCGAAACATGACCTTCTCTCTCCAGCCTCTTTCTTTTCTTTTCCAGATGGAATCTCATAAGTTCCACGGTCACTTTCAGCACCAAACTTTCCACCTAATTGACTCTCCTTTTTTCCTACTATAACAAGCTTCAAATTCCAGCCCTGTTGCCTCAACATCCCATACAAACAATTTTATTCATCCTCATATATATTCAGCTCTAGTTATCTCCTGAACATCCTCAGCACGACAACAATCCAACGCGATAACCCAATGGAGGTAATGTTGTATATGTAGTATCCTGTTTCTTCATATTCAAATGTTAAACAAGTCGTGGTATTTGAATATCAGGAGTACAAGAGGTGGAATGTACCTGCATTTGGGAGCTGGGACTACTCAGATCATCTCCCCTTCACCGAGTGCTTTGAGTCTGTGGCGCAAGCTGGGGTGCTCCTGCCCTATGGTTACTCTTCTGATCAAGATCATGATCTCTATGTCGCCGGGGATCTTTACGAGAACAACACCGTGACTCCCGCTGTCATCGTTGTACCTCGCCGCCCACCTGTAAGCTTCTGTAATCCTCTCCCAGCAGTTTAGCACCTTTTCCGACAGAGAAATGTTAGATTGTTTGTATGACTTGTCATCTTCTGTTCTGCCTACTTGAGATTTGATGAACAGCATGTGTAATATGAATCTAACAAAAAAGGGAAAGTGATGCAACAATGAAGAGGTTAAAACTTTACAAGCACGCTTAGGCTAATGTCAGCATTAAAGTTATTGAAAACAAACAAACTCTTTGGTAGGTTTAATGATCATCAGAACATATTCATTTCTCTGTTTCGACATGGATTTTGGTGTTGAACTTGACATGGGATTGGATAGAAAATCAGGGTTGCGCCTCTCCTAGATATTTCACATTTAACTTGATAAGAAAGCGCACGAATTTGATGCTGAAGATGGTTTCGTGTTGCATCCAAAGGGGAGAAACCCACAGGCCAAAGAGCCTAGAAACCAAGAGAAAGAGCTGGGATATGCGATGAAGGAACCTCCAAGCCCGATCAAGCATAGACCATCTTCGCCGCTGCCACTGCCACTGCCACAACCAAAGGCAGTTGATGAGGATTTGTATAAGATCCCATCTGAGTTCCTCTATACTAAAGCACCCAAAAGGGTATGTCCCCTTACTTTTGATACTTTACATAGCCTCTTACTATTGGAATCTATCTTCGCATCTGAACTAAATTGCTTTTTGTCTTCACTTGTTTTTGCAGAAGAGAATATCTAGACTGTTTTCGAGTTGTTTGCTGCCAATCTGTGCCTAAGCAAATCCTGGATCAGTCTCATGAGTTGAAGACTACTAGCGTCGTCTTTTCTTTCGTCTGTTTTTTCTCCTCTTCCGCATATTTACCAATATCCTTCATTTCAGTGAAAAGATGAAGGGAAGAACAGTTTGTGCAAATTACTACTCCCCGCTTAATGTCTTATGAAAAGGACTATATATCTTTTCACTTTTATTTCAGAAAGTGCATCTCTTTCCACTTTTTATTTCAAAATATTTATGTTCTTGAATCTAATGTTCAAAGTTCAGGATATATCTGGCTTTAAGGATATGAGGTTGCAAGGGGAAAAAGAAAAAAGAAAAAAGAAGAGGTCGTGTGGACTTAAAAGACCCTTTATTAAGTAGAAACGAAGTGTAAAAAAGATGAACAAAGGAGAGGAGATCCTGAAGTGGAATTGTATTGTGGGTCGTGACTTGTGACTTTTATGGCTTATAAATCTTCTTTTGCAAATTCACATCTACTTATAAGTTCATTTCCTTTTGTTTTCTCGGCTCCAATATCTCATATATTGCTGTTTGTTTCTGTAAAGAGTAAAACAATCCCCGAACATCAATTGCGAGCCCTATTGCAATCACCCGCAAGCAAAGTAACAAAACAAACCTATCTCAATCTTCTCAATCAAACCGCTCCAAAAAGCCATGTTGACATAAGCATATCTCGGAACAGGTAGCCTCTGAGATCGTAATAGTAGTATCTTCTCCCATTCAATCAAATAAAACCATGAATTCTATATGCTAGGAGCATGAGGGTTGGTTTCTTACAGATGTAACTATGAATACTGCATCATGTAACAAAACATACCAGTTCCTTCACGGTTGGCCAATAACAGCAACGTGTGACTATTCGAGTGGCTTCGATGTCTCCACCGCATAATATGAACTCCTGGCGTAAAAAGAAGATATAGATCAGCCCCTGAATGAACGACTCCTATGATAATCTTGTGTCCTTTCAGCATGCATATGCAAACACAATCATTTAGTTGGAATGAAATCAGAGCAAATATCAAATTTAATGATTGATCCTCAGTTCGTCGATGGAAACCGAGAATTTTTCGGACATCGTCGAGTTAAAAAGCAAGGAGTAATCAAGTGATTTGAGTCCTGAAAATTGCTGATTTCTTTGAGAGTTGCAACAAAGGCCCCTCCATTGACTTTCTTTTTCCTCACTTTGTCTTTGATTGTGGAGAAATAAAGAGAAGGTGTTGATTGAGTGGCACATACCCTCTTGTTCTTCAAAGTTTAAACAACCAATCGAGTGAATCTATACGAGTAGAGTGGAAGCATGGATCAAGGTATCCAAAGATGTTAGAAAATCAATTCGTCTAAGGCCAAAGAAGGTTTATCATGAAGACAAACCCAACAAATAACAACAAGTAACACGTAAATGAGGAGGATCATTTAAACCGACCACACAATCAATCAAACAGACCTAATTATAGGTGCAAATTTATAGGTTTTGTCTCAGGATCTAACGAACCACATTATCGACATTCTTGAGATGGAGTTGCCCACCATAAAGTAACTGACAGCCTACCAATAACTTTGGATCATTATAGCTATCGAGCTACAACTCCAATAAGCTTCCACAATGGTGTTGGGGAATTTGACTCTAAAGTAGAGAGCTGTAAATGCTCTTTGGAGAGACTCATCTCTTTTAGAGTGTCAAAGAACACAATGAGGACCTCTTCAAATTTATACGTCTTCCATTTTCTACCATTAGAGTCAATTTCCTCACCAAAAAATTGGTTTTCATTGTATAAAGATGAGGGCTGACCGTTGATTGAGAGGCTCAACCATGAACTGATACAGAAGAGTTTTTCTTTTACAGTTTCTCCGAATATGGAGATAATTTCACCACATCACTGTCGTCAATCTTGTTGCCTCACCTTTCATATTAGGAGATATATACAGGGTTGAAGATCTCCAAAACCAACACCATTGTGGATTCTATCAAGCATTTTTCTTATGTCTTTGTACTTCTTCTCATAGCATGGTACTCCAAAGTAACGCTAATAATAGGCTCAATGGTCAGCCTTTTTACTCACCAAAACAAGATAATCCCAATTGGCAACTGCCATTGCGTGATTGATCCAAACGATCTCATAGTTTCTAACACACATGTTACATGAAAGTAACAAAGCCATTGTAAAACAATAAATCAGCGACCCAATGATTCATACCTATCAGGGAAAGTTCCAAGAGCAAAGGCGTCGTGAAATCAACTCAAGAAGCTGTTTGGGGGTAAAGTAACTCAATTTTCGAACCCAAACTTATGCAGGAGTATACAAAAGTGAACTATGGATGCATATAATCAGCACAAATTGTTAGATTTCTTGAACATTTTTCATCGTCCGATATGTGAACTCGTCCATTAACCAAGGAACTTAGATAATCGAAACGCGAATTACGTCATCAAACTGACTCGATTTCGGAAGCATACTGGATCGAAGGATGACGAAACAGCGATTTGAGGGGAGATTCGATTTTGACCGAATTTGAAAGTTCCTGAAAATGAAGTTGAAGTTTGTTGGAGGTTTTGCCAAAGGGGTCGCAATTGGGCTGGGCTAGAACTGAGAAGGGTGGAAGTACGGTCCCGAAAGGCTGACAGGGACACCAATGTGCTGCCCAAATGAGAAGTAATTCTCCAGCCATTGATCATAGTTATTGGGTGGTATCAGTTGATCCAATTGAGCAATTCGTGTACATACTGAATCGAATCGGAGTGTAATATTCCAAATTTTTGAATCTGAGGATGTTATTGTTACAACTAGGAGAAATGATGATTTTTGCCTTGTTAAAAAAACCTTTGCCAAAAGTAAAGATATTGCGTTCTTTGACTAGTATCAAAGAATAGCAAGGCTATATCTCGGGCATAGAGAAGCAATAAATCTGCATGCGTGCACATCCCGCCACGGCCCAAAGCACACCGGCCCATTACCTTACAATGAAGCCCAACCCAATATGGCCATATTATCCCTTGGCTATTGCTATCCATTTCCGTTTTCAGACACAAGAAGAGCAATCAATGAAAGACACAATTTGCAAGTCGCAACGCATTTTACTTTACCCCAAATAAATCACGCGCCTGCAAGGGCTCGGGTTCTCACCCACCAGATTTCCATGACAGTCGACGACGATTGAATCTATCCTTGTCATGCGCAATCTTAATGATTAATTAATTAGCTCCGTATCTTCCAATAATCTGCACATTGATTCTACACTGTACCTCTTCAACTATCAACATTCAACAACGTCTCATCTCCCCCAGCACTTCGAACACAATTTCATGGACATGAAATGAAATGCAAGTAATCATTACAACTCAGAAGCATTCAAATAAAAAACCCATTCACATTCCAATATTAACTAGCCATTTCTGATTAAAATGTTTAGTAACATACGAACAAGAACCGATTAATATCAAGAGTCAAATCCGACTAAGAACATTGGATAGTAAAAAACATCTTTGATGGGAACTGGATACACTTTGATTACCCTGTCCTCCGCTGCTACTAACTCAAAACAGAAACCCAACACATTTCGGACTATAGACCGACTACGCAAAACAAGTTAAATCGACTTCACTTTCATCCGACGACTCTCAGGCTTCCACGTCGTCAACAGACTTCTCCTCCTTAGCAGCGGCGGCGGCGGGAGGCGAAGATATCACCCAGACGAAGCCGAACGGATCCTTCACCTTCCCCACCCGCACAGCAGCATCCTTCTCAGTCACCTCGCCAACGATCGCAGCACCGGCTCCGACAGCCTTCACCACTGCTGCATCGACATCCTCGGTCTCGAGAGAGAGCACCAGGCCAGCATTGTTTGGTTTCACACTACAAACACGAAAAACAACAAGCACACTTGATAATAACCTAAAGAAATAGAAACAAAGACAACATTTCGATATGCGGAACAGAGGACGAAGATACTAGATCTAGTTGATACTGGTTACAGAGGCGAGACCGTACAGTTCTTAAACGACAAAGGCAACGGGCAGAAATCGAGACAGATCTGAGAAAATCACCATTAAACAATGTATTCAGAGAGCAAAGCCAGAAACAACTCCACAGATTCGACCAGAAAATCAAGCAACGGAGAAGTGTAAGGAGACATTAGAGTCCATAACTAGAACATGCTGCTCTCAACCAACAGAAAACTTCCGTGGACGACTCACACAACAAGAACAGAAAAACTCGTTTTCACCAAACTAAGCAAACAAACAACACCGAAACAACCAAAACATAGATCTGAAAAAACGGAGACACGAGTATAGAGTGAAAAGAGAACTCACGCAACGTCACCGGTCTCATCAGCAGCCACGACAGAGAAAACCGACTCTCCGATCTTCATCTCAGCAGCAACCACAAGCGGCTCATCCTGCTCCGCCTTCCTCTTCAGATGAACAATCCGACCAACCTCCTCAGCACCGAACGCCGACTTGAGGAACTCCACCGCGTCGCCGACCTTCGAGACGAGCAGCTGCGTCTTCAGCGCCGAGAACACCACCGCCTTCCCCTCGCCAACCGCGCCGTTGCTGCCTTCGTCCGCCATTGATGGAGTTGTAGAGAGAGAAAAAGACACCCTAGAAATTTAGAGAGAGAATGTGAGCAGTGAAGTGGGGACGAGTAAGGTGGTTTAGTGGTATTTATAGAAGGAGAGGAGGAGATGGAGAACGAAATCGCCTCCGTTTGCTGCAAGGAACAGTGAATAACGGTTTTGCCCTTGGGTTTTGTTGTAATTGCGGGAGTGTCCGGGGTTTTGTGTGAGGGTGAATGTTGGAATTTGAAATGGTAGGGGTAGGAAGTGGAAAAGGGTAAGTGGGGCCCACAGTGTGGAGAGGGGAGGAAAGGTAGTGATACTGTTGAACTGTGAGGATTTGGTTTGTTTTGGGGGACGAGGTTGGTCCTTTTCAGTTCCATTTGGACTGATCCGACTTTTGGGCCCAGTAATGGGCCGATTGGGCCCACTTAGGAATCTTCAAAGCGTATTGCTACTACTAGTTTTAGGACAAAAACGAGCTAATCGGTAGATGAAAAAAATGAACACCCATTTGAATGAATGATTTCACGATCACTTACGCTTGTGAACTATTTTTTGTTCTCACTATAAGAATGGCTTATAAATCACCACCGCTGTTACTTTTCCTCGCAATGTCTCATTCAGAGGACCACCAAAGTAAGTCTCATCGTATAATTTTACATATATGATCTTCGTTATTGCAGAAAATCAGATACAAATCACCGACAGGCGGCATGCTAACCTTCGGGTGAGTGTTCACGGAGCACAAACTGAAGTTCCTCGCATTCACATCTAAATGTGAAATAAGAGTAATAAGTACTTGGTCAATCCTATGACTCCGCCTTGGATCTTCTCGGTGCAAGCTCATCTTAGAGCAGTGCTCTGGAGTACTCTTGTTAATAGATGCGCGAAACTGGCATGTATTTGCACTCTTGGCAGCAGCAGATGCTGATACTAGTTAGTACTAGTACTTTTACTTGTTAGTTCTTGAATTTTGGGATCTTGCATTCCCAGGTGAAGCCCAGAAACACCTCCAGGGAATGTACTTGTAATCCATCTTCGATCGTCTGTTAATAACTTACTATGTACACACAAATGTTCAAGAGTATTGCTCAATGTACTCTGCCAGTCGTGATCTCGTTGTTTCCAATGACATCAAGCAGCAGGATGCTTGCTTCTAGTTTCAATGGTTTGTATGGCATAGCCAGAACTGGGTGTTGGGAGCAACTCATCGACAGAGTCATTATTGCTTAGTTGCGCATCAACAAATATCAGTAACTGGTACTGATTGGTGACAAGGGTGGGCGGCATCGATGGTAGAATGGCTACAGCTTGTAGCAGGATTGCCTGCCGTGCCGTTAATGGGCATGACATTTAGACACCTTATACTCCGTCATGAGGAAAAAATTGGACTCAGAATAATTAACAGGTATGCATCAAACTGGAACTAAGAATGCTGATAAGAACTGCTTATATTTTGTAATGCAGGAACGGGTACAATATAAGAAATAACAATGCTGCCCGGAGCAGCGGATTTTCTGGTTCATGTATTTGTTCTCAAAATGACAAAATATTTCTCAAGGTTTACATGACAGCCTCTGCTTTTGTTACCAATTCTTAGGTTTCCATTCCGATGCTCAGTTTTGAGATCTGTATGAAAACTTGCCCGGTTCCAGACCAACAGCAACAAACATTTGGAAACTGAATTGCTTGTGCTGTAAGCCATGTGGTACACCATGAGGACATGTTTCATACTCCTGTAGCAGTTTCGGCATCGAGCAGAAAAGATACAAGTCATGGTTAACTCTTCAGTTCTCATCGTTCTTCAGATAGTGAGAACGGGATCCATTCACAAACTGCATGTTAGTCCACATCGCTGTTTTAACTCTGTTCAGTCCTCTGATTCACCGTGTAATAGGAATGTGAAGCAAGAGGCACTTTCCTGCATGTGATTCATGCTTCTATTGGACAACCAACTTTGTTCATGCTTATTCTCCCGATAGGAGTTTAGGTGCACACGTTGGCTGCAGCAAAGATGCTGCCTTCAGATGATCCTTGTCACAGAGAGTCCTCACCTAAGAAAGGGAGCAACAAAAACTCGGATATGTTCTAAGAGTTGCAATAAAAATGGTTCAGCAACATCAAAGTTATAACTAGCAAAAGTATTGTAGGAAACAATTTTCTGGAATAGTTCTAACCAAGCAGTGGAAGAAAATGAACAATGAACCAAATTACAAGGCAGCTATATTTGGTTTCTCCTAAGGTCTAACCATGTTGATGCTGTGATGGCCAATGATCAAAAGAAGTACGCTAGACAGTCTAGTATTAGGATATCAGTATTCAGTAGATCGACGTTGTGCTAACTGCTACACACAGCATCCAACAGTTATCACACTGATAAATCAGTTCAATGTTGAAGCAAAAGCAGGTGCACATTAATTTGGTACCTATAGAAATGGTTGCTCAGTGGTGTCTTTGTGCTCCAAGGTAAGACAAATATTTTGTATGAGGATATGCACTACTGGGTAAAGATTCCTGAACTGGAATCTTATCGTCCTTATACATGTTATTCTGCATGCCACTTGATTAGATAGCTTAATTAGATAGCTTAATCGCTTTCACTATCATCTTAGAGATAATAGATTGGCCACTTGTATGTGATTAACTTGAGCCATAGAAAAAACGAATGCATCCAGAGAATAATAGCATTTAGAAAGCTGATAAGAAGTCATCATCATTCATCGGTTAGTATCATGTAAAATCATCTCTGACCAGCGTACCTGTGAATTATGATAATGCTCACGGTGCTGCTAACCATAACCAAAATCTCCTTGAAAGACCCACAAAAATCAAATAAGAACACTAGTAGGCAAATTTATTGGTTTTCAACTCATAAATGGCAATAAAAATCCTGTAACATATCTTGTTTCAATATTTTAGGGGGGAAATGAGTGCCAAATGTAACGGAGAAGTGGTAATATCCATAGACTCGTGGCATCCAACTAGAGGATGCATACACATACTTCTGCTTTAGCTACACCAAATCAAAAAAAAAATTGACTTAGTGATAAGCAATCCCGATCACGACCATGTGGTTAGTGTTTCAACACTCCTTTTGCTGTAGCTACTCCTAAGCCTTCTTATCTATAAGCACATCCGTTTAAAATAGTGTATGATAATCTACTAATGGGAGGAGTCATTGAAGACATGAACCCTTTTAACTAGTGGTCCTAATGAAAGGTGCAGGGACATGTGATCTTGTTAACCAAATTGAAATGTTGAAGCATAATAATTGTAATTATGTTGGTTGAGGAGTCTAATTATGGAGGGGGTGTTGAAGTTTGATGTATGTGCCGAATCTTTGGTCCATTATGTTCTCATGGGCCATAACCATTTTAATTTGAGTTGATATAATACTTAATTGACGATCCCCATACCATACCCAATAATAATTTTAAATACTTGATAATAAAATAAGTGAAACTTCAGCGATTCGTGTGCTTTGATACAAATTGCACGCTGTTTCTTTGTTCATTTCGGTTGTTTTCAACGACCTGTCCTACTGAATAAGAAAATGATTGCATAACAACTGCTAGTAATATACAACAGGGGAGGCAATTCAGGCAAGCAACTCAAGAGTTTTGCAGTCGAATAATCTGGCACTAGTTCAATGGAGCTAGGAAGCAGGGAATCAAAAGATATGTCAGTTGGGTTTCATAAACAAGAGAATGAAAGATTCTCATTATGCAGAGAAACAATGGAAAGACTCAAAGACTGAAACAACGGTTACAACCACTGTTTTTCCGTAACACTAGTTTAGCCAAGATGCGAAATTGAGAAATGTGATCACAGGTTCGACATATCGGATCTAGAAGGCATTAGGCTGCAGTTCACTATCTCACAATAGGGATAAAATTACGTGCATCTCGTTCTGCTTACATCCCATACTTGACAGGATTATATGAATCGTTATTTTTATTTTTATGGACAACTTTTTTAGTCTTCCTACGAAAAAAGACTATAGTAATATTCCTTACTAGTTGTACTCAATTGCTCCTTGGTTCCCATTTCTCATTTTCATTCGCCATCCTTGGCAACTGTCCTTGTATAGCTCGCATACATAGCCATTCCTGAAATATACCACTATGATGGTAAAATTATACTTACACCAGCTCTAAAGAGAAGAAAAATTTTAACTAGTCATTTTGATCATTTCCTCTCAAATAAATCAATCTAAAAGAGAAACTATCTATAAATGACTGCACAAACAAATGCCTATAACGTTAGTCGTCATATCTTACGCTTCATCAAAGGTTGTGTGGCCTCCCACACGCTCAACAAGGAGGGAAATGGATGTTACTATCACCTCCAAGTCTTAGGAGCACATGAGGACTTTTAATATTAATTTATATAACTGTTTTTAATAAATTGGTATAAGTCACGTATTGAAAGCATCCCCAATTAAGTTGGCAAAATCAAACAATGATGGTTTGGTTTTGGACTGCCCTCTGAAGCAGGGAATGCTGATTGCTGCCATGGAATGAAACAGGATACTTCCCTTGACAGCATCACTGGTATTTCCATCATCTCTTATCCACAGCTATGCTTAGAAATTCTTCAAAGCATTGTTTATTTTTTTATTTTATTTTTGGGTCCTGTTTTCTGGTATAGAAAATAGAATTCAAAGAACTATGTCTAGGGAATTCTTGGTTTTTCCTCTTTCAAGCCTTTAAGAGTGATGATACTTCCATGCATCATTTGTTAGTCTAGACTTAAATACAAGTTTGACCAATTAGTGGATATTTCTTTGACATGACTACCACATTCTTTACTGAGAAAAACCTAAGACAACAATCTATATAATCCCGTTAAATTTTGAGTTGAACAAGATGAAGGCAGTCTTATTCATGTTATAATACAACAAAGAGATTATTTTTTATATACTTAATAAGTGTCAAAACTCGCATCTCAAAATGATAAAAAGAGTTATTTATCATCAAGTCAACCATAAATTATCACTATGATTAATGATCAAACCTACCTAGCTATAAGAAAAATAAAAGTCATAACCACTTCACGTAGGTAACATAACCCGAGAAAAATGGAACAAGATAACCAAAAGTTGCACCAAGAATGGAAATGAGAAAAGAAAAGGATAAGAAATAAGTCAACAACATCATATAGAAATAGTATCGATCGAGTTTGTAGTGGGGCATGTAGGCATATATATGAAGCCACGTGAAGCCTATAGTTTCTGTACATTCATATGATTCAGTTTCTAACCTTACATTCTAAACGCTCTTACTAGTTAGACAGTATGCATAGATATAGATAAAGCCACGTACATCGATGTACCTCAAGTCCACGGCAAAAACAACTGGATATTTGTTGGCGGTGGCGATGGTGTTTCGTGAAACTATTCATAACTCAATTAATCGTTTTTTTTTTTTTTTGGTATGGTCCTAACTGATCAGTTAATCTTCTCCTTTTGAGTAACTCAATATTAAGATTCATGTAGCACGAGTTTATATATATATAAGCATTAGTATATACTTCCTCCCTTCCATGAACATTGCAATACTTCTTTTATTTGGATGTCTCATAAAATATTTTTTTTTCTAATTTGTTAAAAAATAACATCAAATCAATTACAATATATTCATTATTTTTTATCACAATTATTACAATAAATATTATTTTTAATATTATTCAATAGAAATTCAACTTATATAATTTTTTAACTCGATCAAAATAGTGTAATTTTCGTTAACGGCAGAAGCATTATGTAATGTAGGCATTTTATTTTGCGTGCTTTTATCATCCGGTATGGAACTCCATCAATCTATTCCTTCACACACGGACGCAATAAATGCCACGCCTTTGTCATCTCCCTCGTGTCCTCTCATAATGCATAACCTTTAACTAAAACCCAAGCTAGCTATCACCTTTTATACAACATATTTGCATAAACTGTTGCATGTTCCTACATGGGATAGGATGTGACGACCCTATGTAATTAAGATTTCCCTTCGTTTATGTCGAAACGAGGCCAAAGGTCTAACCAAATTTTTCCTTCTTGGTAGCGACATATGAAGAATTTTTGCTAAGCACTAATGTAATCTACAGACCTATAATCATCCCAAGAAAAGACCATATGCATGCTGAAATCAAGACTGACAAGCGTACCTTGAGGCTTTCATAACAAGTTCTTCGAGTCCATAACTTGTTCGTCGAGGAACTCCCACAAACCCTTCTCGAAAGTTTCTAATGTCAACTGCCTGAAAGCTACCTGTAGGCAATCGATCGCGCTCTTAACCTTTGTGTAACATTAAAAGTATTTGAAATCTGTTTAGCAATAAACTCTCTCAAAAACTCGAACTCATAATAAAATGCATACAATAGAATTTGTATAGTCTTAATTAACAAATACAAACTCAACTCTATCAAAACCTCTTGTCCCTAATACATCAAACTCATTGTTCTAACTTCACCGTTAACCGCATAAATGTACACAGGTTCTCATCATGTATCGTGCTACTAACTTTGTAGTATGTCCATAAAGTTTGCCACGAGACCACGTGATAGACGACCTCCTTCAACGTTATGCGCATCTATAGTCACCCAATTGCTATAAGTTTTGGGCACGCAGGCCAGCTGTTCCAAGCTAGCCAGCAAGCTAAGTTTATAAACCTGGCAAGGAAAATGAAATACTCCTAGATGGAAAGCACCCCATTTTCGATCTAGTGTTACCTTCTTATACTTGATCATCAATCCACATGGAATATATATGTGTCCATAGATCATATTATATCTTGTTTCTCCATTCCTCCAATCATATATACGCACATGAATATTCAAGATTGTATATAACAATCATGAGATCAATAATAAAAACAAGCACATGGCTAGCTTATCTTTATGTTTGTCTCATGTTGAAACAACCTCTACTTAGGAGACCTCATGGTGTAATTAACAATCTATCGATTTAATTAACATGGCATCAGGAGATCTCGAACCAAAAAGAAAAGTTATAGTTATCAAAAGAAGTAATAACATTGCTGTAAAGTTGATAATGCCTACGTAATACGTACTCTTCTGCTTAACCTTTTTCAATGTGATCATTCTCTCTTTAGTTGGTATGCATCTTAACATTTGTTCAGAATTGTGATACATGTCATTAAGAGTTAATTTGACGATAAACAACTACTCCCTAAGGGGGTAGGAGGTGCTCGACACCTTTAGAAAACATCTGAAAACAATATTTTTTTTTTTTTTTGTGTAATAACAAAGATTAAACAGTATATATAGTGGTAGGAATTACAGTATATGTGTAGTTATCTCAGTCTTTTACTCTGCAGGATTACCACCTACCCCCCTCCACCCCCAATCCAATAAAGATTACCCAACTATTTGATTCATGTTATCACGAAACAGATAAAACTGTTATTTTTACAACTCACTTCTCCTATCAAGACACTGTCCATTCGACTCACCACCTAAGCCTCCACTCCACGGACCCATACCCGAATAACACGACACGTCCCTTTTCCATCGCCACATCCATACATGTGCCACGCTCTTAAACATTGAAGCAAGAGGGACGACAAGCAAACAACCCAGTACACCAGCTAGGCAGCTAGCTCCTAACACAACAAATAACATGTTGCCAGGAGAGAGCAAATGCTAACACTAACAGAGAGAGAGATCGAGAAAGAGAAAAAACATAACAGAAGAGTAGTGATGGAGCAAAAAAATGGAACAGTTAAACAGTGAACGGATGGAACCCACATATACCTCTTTTCTAGTGGGAAAGAAAAAACGGAACCATGTGCGATCATATGGTGGTTGGTCCCTCCTCCTCGTATATAGAACCACAACAACTTCATCATGTTGTCCCACCATTACCACCTTCACCTCCGCCACAAAGACCTTGAAAATGATGGATCGAAATGTGTCTTTGCAGATTATATCTATCTGATCTGCATGCACTAGTGCGGTGATTGTCCACGCTTAAGTGCTCGATCGACACGTCTCTGACGTTAGCACATCGCCTAAATCTGGAGGGGGAAAAAAACACGTAAAATCATATTAGTATTGTCAGTAATATTTTATATTGAAACGAAACGTTTTCTTGATATGTTATGTTTCATTTGACGTAACGTTAAATAGATTAATGACACTGGTTTTCGAAGATAAGAGTCGGAGGGTGGTAACGGGATTGCGGATTGGGAAAGAAAGAATCATGTGAGACCGACTCCCATCAACCAAAAAAAGGAAAGATTATTGGACTGATTGATTCTCTTCAAGAGTCTTCTAATCTCTTTAATTATCTCATCACACCACCGCCCATTTCCCATCTCCTTTCCCTCCTCTCATTTCCCCTCCATTTCGTCTCCCTCTCTTTCTTCGCTTGTAGTTAAGTACAGATTGTGTCACAGTTTGTCAGACCCAGAAACTGAAAAAAGATAAGCTCTCCCTTTAGTCCTTCTGACAATATAGGACCCCTTCTGTCAGAGAATTTGCGAGCTAGCTACAAAGATCTCATCTCATTTTTCCTCCCTTCCAAAAACCCTAATCTCAACCAGGACCATAAGTTCTTTTCTTCTTTTGCCGTACTATGGATCATCCTCATCGTCGTCAAGCGGGCTCTATTAGCTCTAGATCCATCAAGATGAGGTTCACTACCCGGTTTCTAAGGGCACTGAGGAAGATCAATAAGCAAAGATCGATCTCAAACTCGAACATGAACACGAACTCCAGCGTGTCGTCCAGGGAGATCATTAATAGATACAGGAGGGTCAGGATGGCAGCGGATGTTTCCATGGCTTCTGCAGTTGGGCCAAGGAGGGCGTGGAGCCGCGCCATCCTTATGAAGCTCAGGAGCAGAAGGAGAAGTCATGGAGTGGTGAAGCATGTGTCTTATATTGCTGGTGAGGATGTAAGGGATTCGGCTTCATTGAGGAGGAAGCCACGGGTTGATGAGAAGAAGGTGGATGGTGATCATGAAGATAAAGCTGATCAAGATCAAGGAAAAGCGGACGAGCTAAGGCGATTGATTCCAGGAGGTGAAGCCATGGATTTGTTTAGCTTGTTGGATGAAACAGCTCACTACATCAAGTGTCTTACCACTCAGGTAAATGTTATGAGAAGTATTGTCAGTTACTGCAGCTCCTCTTGAGCTAACTAGACATGTGTAGACATGTGTACATGATGATCTTGAAGATTATGATGACGACCACGATGACAATGATGATGGAAAGAGAAAAGGAGAGAATAAAGTTTGAAGAGGAAGCTAAAGGAAAGATGGCACATATATGATGCCATGATAGAAGAAATGGGGATGGGGAGAATGTGATTAACCGAGGAATATATGAGAAAAATGAATTTCAGTGCATAGTTTATCAAAGAAACTTACCAGACTACCAGGAGTGTTAAATTTTGTATGATTCACATATGTTGATAGCAGCTTTGTAAATTTATGCATGCTTAGAATCCCGTTTCGATTTCGATATTAACTAATGATCTCTAACTTAAATACAATGGTTTTAAATGCATGATCTCTAACTTAAATTTTGTAAATTCAGTAGGCATGGCTGTCAATCTAATTAGTAAATGAAATACTACTAAATGCATAGATTCTAAATAAAAAAAAACTACTGACTAATCTAAGAGATCAAGATGAAATTGCAAAGATGATTAGAATAGTTGATGACAAGGTAACTAACAAAACCGCGTATGAGTTTGATTGGGTTTAGCAAACCACATCTAATTTGAAATATGAATTCACTGTTTGGTAGGTGATGCACTATAAATGAAAGCATGTGGTGTTGATATTGAAATGATTATTCCTTACTTGTGAATAACACAGAAACCAACAGGATTTTACCTCCATGAATAAGAACTGCTAACTGCTATGTTTTGTATAGATATCTTATGTCTATGTATATCTGGATGGGAAAGACTAACAAGAGCCAGAAAATTTTTGTTGAATTTCTAGTTTGACTGCACACCCTATCCTGGACGAGAATATCTGGGTTTGTTTTTATTATTGTGTTGATCACACATTGATATGTCAAAAACAGTTTTCCCATATTTTTCCGATGATTTATCTCTACATATTCTGTACTTAATGAATACTTCAAGACGTCTTGCTACCATTTTTTCCTTTTATTTTTGCCCGTAATGTTTTCAAACATGTGATATTGCTCAAGAACCCGATTCTTCATGTTTAGTTTGTTTTCCAAAGTTTGTTTCACGTACTTGCCTTACAAGACTATGGATTTAGATTACGAAAAGATTCTGAATTTTTTCGGCTTTCTGTAGACAAGAGTGTTCAAGAACTGACCTGCAGGAACTTTGACTTCTTGGTACTAACAACTAGGTAATTTACTTAGGCTAATGCTAAGTTGAGAATTCATGGAAAGCAAAAGAGAAGTTAAGCTTCTCCATAATGAATTTTAAATCAAGTGTCCTTGAAGATGTATCTTTCATTTATTTTTTCCCTTTTCTTTGTTTAAGGGAAAAAACATAGAATTATTAGATAATGGAGATAAAACTCTCTTGAGAGACTTTCTATTTACAAAACTCGATTCGAGATACTTTGAGTTCTCTGTCGTTCTGATCAACAGGTTGTTAGTCTATGTCCTACTTTTCTACACAACGAACTCTCTAGACAAGAAATCATGAGGAAGAAACTCCCACATCCAATAATGTTTGATCATCAGACTAAGAAGTCAACTTCAGTTCTTTCATCGTGGCAGTGGGTAATGGCACTATCTTCATATCCATGTGCATGTCTATGGGAGAATTACGACTGCTGTGAAAGCCGCATTTTCTAGCAAGTTGCTGGAACAGGGAACTACTGCAAGTTGTAAGTCTAGCTAGCAAGTTAGTTCATACTTAAGAAACTAAGTGCGGTTCAATTCCTACATGCATGATGAAAAAATAAGACAGGATTTACGTAGGAAGAGATGCACGTATTTTCTATCCTGAATATAGAAGGAAGTTTTCTGAAGCCCATAAAAACTATCAAATCCTTAATTAAATTATTAAACGAATCCTTCAGAAGAACTGATATGTGATAATGATCCACGCGAGAAGAGTGAGGGATTTGGGGCGCCCCAAACCACCAACCACGGCATAAATGTAAGCAGAACCAGCTGATATTGGTTTATCCACTCTAACTAAACTAATCTCTTATCATATCCTCTATATAAAAAATTAATTAGTTGAGGCCAGCTATCACAGAGCTAGATCCTCAACTAAGAATGACAAAAGATTATTATGATACCATACCACTTTATATACGCCTAAAACTCGAAGAAACCTGCTAGCACTTCTTCTTGCCTATCCAAACTTGGCTCTATTCGAGAATCGTTGTTGGAAACCAATTCCGCTTCGTTCGACTATTTTGCTAGAACGTTCTCATTCTTTGTTTGATGCATGGCAAAATATGCCTAGACCGACTAATCACATCACGTCACGAGATAATTTGAACTCAAAGCTCTTATACATAGTCACCAACAATAGGATGTATCGTGACAATATTATTAAGACACGGACAACATTAAATGTGATATACCATCTGCAGCAAGCTTGGATATTGAATTATTTTTCTTAAAATGATATCAAAACAATATATGGTGGATGTGTCTGACATTTTACGCTCATGAGGGACATTCGCGTGATTGAGAGTGTTCATTATAAAACTTCTACCAACTTGAGTTTCAGTCAGACAAACCGAATGCTAAAATTATTGATGGAAAGAACAAATATGTAACCGAGGTTGGATGAGAGATGGGGTGCAATGGTGGAGGAGAGGACTCTTTCATAGAACATTTATTATTGAGTCGACAAGAGATGTTAAAGGTAAAGAACTGTGGCTGTAATCAATTTGGCTGCCCCATTAATCTCGACACCGTTTGGAATTCTTCTGGATACGCTGATAGCTAAGTTTCAGACTCCACAGTGCAAAAGCGATCACTCAGTAGACAGCTTGGACGTTAACAAGAGCTGAGTTTCAAACTCTACTACAGCCGACAAACTTGGACGTTTTCAACAGGACTGATGATGGTAGTTATGCTATAGCATGTGAGCTGAAACACAAATGCTTCGCCTCGAATGTGAACAGAACTCGGACATGTGAACTGGGTATCGAGAACCCTGTGTACTTTTTGGAAGAGTATGAGGACAGTGACCTGACTACCCGACTTTGATTTACAGTCAAGCCTGGAGAAGAAAAGGATATTATATCTCCTGTCCTGTTATGAAGTTAAAACATATTACAGAGAGATCTTCAATATGAGCACAGCTTATTCGATCTCAGGGAGAGGCGATATTAGAGGTAAGCGATATGTACACAATAGCAGGTCGAAAGAAGCAATTGGGTCGTGGATTTTGGAAGTTAGCCAGGAAATTCCAAATGGAATGAGCTAATTGAAAATGTTTGAAGGAAAAATATGTATCAGCTTAAGGCTTATTAAGTTCAGGACTGTCATATTTTGAGGTTCTTGATTATTTGATAGAACCATACAAAGCTGCGAAAATCGGAACTCACTTCTTATATCAATATATTAATTGTTTTGAGCGGTCAACATCGTGACATGAATTTTGAAACATATCTTGACCATTTGAACTCACATTTTCATAATAAACTATCACTCCACCCCAACCCCAAAGGCAGACGCGGAATGGGAAAACAATCCAACATCATTTGAAGTCATCTTGTGGGTAAACCATCGTGCTATGTGCTATCAAAGAAGCTGATGACTTTCTAGAGTAAGAATTCTCCCGAAGCTTGATACCTCCAGCAGGTAAGAGAAATCAAAGTTATATTGGCCGTTTTCCTCATAATCACACATGCTTTTGATGGCACATGGATACCAACTAATACAAAATCCTGTTAAGTCGACAAGTCAATTTCATGCGAGAACACAGGAATATTTGGAAATAAATTCTCTTTGGGTATAAGAAGCCAGCACACTGTTGATAATAGCCAGTTCATATGCATCATTTAATTGGCTTTCTACTTTCTAGGGTCATTTTCCGCTGAGTGTGCATGAGTTGTATGTATTTATTCATTCTGTAATCCTTCGCCTCTTTATTCTTGATATGTCTCTCCAGAAATAGCTATATCACTTAGACCGCTGTACAGGAATGCAAATTGGTCTGTCTGATACAGTAATTTTTATTACCTCATTTGCTTACTTCTTGTCGTTCAAGATCTATAACCTTAATTCCTCGGCTAAATCCTCATGTACCCATACATTTATGCATACATGTGTGCGTCTTCTAGTGTTTAACTTGATTGATTGCTCCACCAATCACGCATAGCTCAACTTAATAGTCTTTGCACCAAAAACCATCTCCTTGATCAAGAGCATACCACATTTCTATTCCTGCGTAATGGTGACTAACAAGCTAAGATCGATGTTCTAGTGATACTATCACTGTTAGAAAAATTTAGGCACATAGAATATTTAGAGAACATTTACTACTCCTAAGCATATACAAGCTGATCAAATGTTCAATGTTCCTATTCTAACTTTGATTTTACGCGATAGATCAGATAAAGCAGACAAACACTCAAAACAATCAAACAGAGAACGAATGGACGGATCCCAAAAATTTACAACACAGTGTTTCCTCCAGGAACCAGAATAAAATGCGAGTAATAAAAACAAGCACAATCATCATCGATTCAGCACTCAATTTCATCATTCAACTCCGATACCATTGTCATCGCAATTGTTCAATTCGATCAGTAAAATCTAAAACGAAACTCACCTCCAGCAACCACAGTCTCCATCCCTGTCCCACTTCCTACTCCACAATCAGGTCTTCGAATCGAACTTCCTCCAATCTGCAAGCAAACGATGAGGAATCATGACTACTAACAAAAATCAGATACAGCAGCGAAGGTAAAACCTAATTCGCCAATGAAAGAGCGAAATCGGCGATTGAAGAATGCGGTTACCTATTAAGACTTCAGATCTGCGATGATCGATAGCGTCGAGGGATTAAGATTAGAGTTTCTAGGGTTTCAGCGGCGTCGAGTGAATCGAAGATCGCCGATTTCGCGGAGAGAAAGGGGAAAGTGAGGGAGTTGGTGTAGCCTATGGCAATCGAGGAGAAGGGCGGGATTTTGAAAAAGAGACGAAGTTTGCTCTACGACGCCGTTTCAATCACTGTTTTCCAGGGGAGACTGGTAAATGGTAACCGTGAAGTGTGAAAAACTGACTATCAAAGCACAAATGGAAAGAAACAATAGGCAGAACAGAATGATGGCATCATTGATTTTTAGACTAGTCTGAATGCATCTTGACTTGACCTTCATTTACGATAACTAACAGCCAATTATGTGCATATAAACATATTACTACAAAATCGATGCATAAAGAGACTCTGGAGAGCTTCCTAGAGATTATACTCCATGCAAACGAGTGTTGTCGCGTTATTCGAGTAATTATCATCACAGATCCGATATCAAGGATCTTTACAAATGACAGCTTCTTTAATGAGATAGTTAGACAACGGATATTGTCCTACGCAATGGAAAAAAGAAGAGGATGATATTTTCATTTCTCAACTGGACGTGGAAAACCGGAATCATTTACTATAAGAAAAGCACAACTGCCGCAATATGCCTTTTTATCAATCAATCTACAACCCCTTTTTTCCCCATATACATCGGACATCATTCTACGCTGTACAGCTACGTCTGAAACTAGATAACAACGTTTATGATATACAATTCTTTCAACTTTTCAAAATTTCACCCTCCAAGCTGCTTTCCCTCTCATTCGTCCCCGGTGATTATTGCTGAGTAAAGGGATCAATTTGACTTCACGTTTTGATCAAGCGTTCAAGCAGCCATAACGTGGGATGACCAGACATGGCAAGTCTCTGATCCGGTAGCCACTGCCCCAGAAGGATGCGAGGCTCAAGCCCATAACAGCCATTGCCACGACCGAGCAAGCTGGCGGCACCGCCTGGCTTGTTCCCAGGAACTGAGAAGCAAGTAGCCCGGCCAGTGTGGAGCTTTGCATCCCTGTGCATAGTGAGATCGTCCTGCAGACCTCTTCCTCTTGTCTGAACATTGGGATCTTGCAGAACCAATAGCCCAATGTGAATGCCACTGCGTGAAATGATAAGACTGGAGCAATCAACCGCAGACCCTCGGCTGACAGGATTCTTCCCTGGTTGATAGCAAGTGGGCTACCAATACACAATGAAGTGCAGATCATGGCCACAAATGGCATCACCGGTCGAATAACATTGACGACAGATTTTGCATAGGTATTCAACACCAAGCCCAACGTGACCGGGACAAGAACCACCTAAGAAGACCACATTCATAAAAAAAAAAGTTCAAATCAGTTCATTAATTGAAGACAGAAGGAGCATTATAAGTTTTTCAAGAGTTGTATTCACAACTGTAAATAAGCAATAAGCACCTGCAGTATTGACTTTGATATCGCGATGCCATCAACCGGTACAACAGACCCAATAAGAAGGCCAGTCAAAAGAGGGGTCAAAAGCACAGATGCAATGGTAGAGGAACTGGTTAAAATAACGCTTAATGCGACGTCACCATTACTTAAGAAGCTAGCATAACTAGAGAGCTGGGCACCAGCAACACAAGTTGTGAGGATGAATCCAGCATAAAACGTATGAGACAACCCAAATGCTTGGGCAACCAGTAATCCGAGTGCTGGCTTGAGAACATACTGTGCAATAAACCCGATGGAGAGTGGTAAAGGCCTGCACGAGAAAAGATATTTAGAGTTTGGACCAAGGTTCATAGTACCCTGATTAGCCTGGGAAATTTTCATACCTTTGAACTGCCAGAGCAAAGTCATCAAGAGAGAGTCTGATTCCGATGGATAACATGATTCCTCCAAGTGCCGGGGCATACATTTCCTTCGATACCCTGAGAACAATTCATGGATTCAAATGTTAAAAGTTGAAGAAAGGCACAAATAAGGCTGTCTGTGCAAAAAGCAAATGAAGAAATCTAGATCATGGAGCTACTCATATAGTCGTAATCCATCAATTACACACATCTATACACGGAAAAAGTACTTCTCTTAATTTACCATTTCACTTGTTCCAGCATGTATTATTCGTAACCTCTCATCATGAATAAGTTTGTCTAATGGTAGGTAAAACACAGCGCATTCTCTTGAGGAAAAAAGAACAAGAATGGCATCTGTTATCATCATATGAAGACAGTAACTAACATGTGGAAGAACAGATACCGAACCAGAAAATTACTTATATTCATACAGGACGAGAAGAGAAAATTGCTTCATGTGATTCTATATAAAAATATTGCAGCTCCAAGATGTTAACCCATTGCAGCTCAAGATCTTATATAGCAGAGACATAACACTCACGTAGCACACATCAAGAGCATTTCTCACAGGATGTGGCGAAGCTATTTCTGATAAATATCTTTCCATATAGTACCCTCAGAAAACCTAGACACAAGTTTTAGATGCAGAGACAGAGCCAAATTAGAAGTCGTAGTTGATACAATTCCTCAACCACTCTACACCAAATATACAAAGCCTACAACACGCTACATGGATTTTACACATCTAGCAAGTCCAACCCCTACAATGAAGATAGTAGCATTTTGATAATCAATCCAAACTAAGATTTCTTCCCAGATAATCAATCACTTTATAACACTCCTTTCAACATACACACGAATATAAACCCTCTCCAAGAAATCAAGAAAACATTCTCAGGCTAAACTGCATATAACAAAAACACACAGATATACATTACAAGAACGACTTGACCATTTCTCAGTTCTCACCAAGTAAACGTCGCCGGCTGTGCCAACGCAGCCACAGCCGTCGTGGCAACCAAGAACGGGAGCATTGCCGACAGAATCTCCGACGACGTCCCCTCCTCCTCCTCCTCACCCTCCCCCTCGAAACCATCATCCTCATGAACCCGATGAGTACTATTCACCTCATATGACATACAGGACACAACGTTATCCCTTTCCCTCCTACGACGCAACCCAACCCTCCCGCTAAATGACATAACCGACGAAACCCCACCATTGAAACCGCCCTCGATTCTTGTTCTGTCATGCCTCAACCGCAACCGCCCTCGAGGAAAAGACAGCGAAGGGGACAACAGCCTCCCAAGATTTGGGTGTGATAAAATGGAGGGTCGATGATGGGGTTTGAGTGATGGGGCGAGTGAACTACTGATAGAGATAGTGACCATCTGGGTTAGACGGAAAAGGGCAGTTTCGGAATCGCGGAGGGTTGTTGCCGGCGGAGTGTAGAGGCGGTCGCAGCGTGGGGTTTGGCCGGGGAATTGTGGGGAGAGCAGAGTGGTGGTGGAGATAACCAGCCGGTGTGTTACGGATGAGGTGATGCGGGGATGTTGATGGAAGAAAGAATGGAGAAGATGGGATGAGGTTATTTTTCTCAGACAAATTACGCCGGAAGTTTAACTCCCGTTTTTATAAACGTCATGACTTGAGTGTTATACATGCGAAATTATGATAAACTCACATATGTAGAACATAAACTTCAATTCATGGATATCAAAACCTTTATGAAAAAAGAAACATATTTCACTAACCTTGTCAAGTATATAATAAGTATATAATGTGAGGGAGGACAGCTCTTTATGAGAAAACGATGTAGACAGATTTAGTTTTATTTTTATAAATAAAAAAATGTTTTTGTTATTTTTATGAAAAACTGACTTATCACTAAATCAATTTTATTTTGACGTTAATAAAATTACAATAAATATTTGAAAATTTTTCTCTCTCATTATGCATCAATTGTAACATAAATAAATGGAGTATATGTTTAATGATAGGGTTTTGGAGTATGATGTTAGGATTATATGTTGTTAGAGATGAATGAATATAAATATTAAATGATTAGAAAAATTCAAAAATAAAAATAATTTAAAAAAATAAAAACACATAATTTGTATGTTTCTAGTAACAAATTTTTTTTTTCATTAGTGATATAATCAAATATCTTTTTATGAAGATATCTCATAATTCAATAACTGAAATAATTTATCAAATAACTGTTATGTCTACTTTATCTTTTGCTCATGAACCAAAGATGATAATTTTCGATGAATCATGATTCAAGTTGTAACACCTAATTCCACCAAACAAAACTGCCAAACGTAATTTGATCAATTCAATGGAAAGGTAACATTCCCTTCGAACATGGATTCATATAATCACGAAATTAGGGGTCTCTGTATCTCCAACAGTAACTTCATGTAAATTGTGGTTTGTGCCAAAGTTTTCTATTGCTACTGTGGACAGATGGATGGGAATGAAGCTCCAAGTTGTGTGGATTGAAAGAGAGAGGTCGTGGGCCATTCAAGAACATGAACCGTGGAGATATAATTTTGCTAAACGGCATAGCCAAAAGTACATCAATCAATCAAAAATATGTTTGAGAATCGGAGATCTCCACGATGGAATATTCAATTTTGTGGGTCATGCAAGTGTAAGAAGAGGAACATATGATTTATGTGCGTGTAATGCCTACAAAAAATGACACCATCAAATGATTATAAGGATCATGCATATATGGGAAAGATACTAGTTGAATTTGACTCACACTCAATTAGCCTTCAATCGTGGATCCAACTAAGTTAAAAATACGTAAACCGTCATTGTCAACATACAATAAGTTCTTACAAAAATCATGAGAACATTTGTAATACGACACAAATTTGAAACTAATATGTCATGAGCACCTAATCAATATGTTTACAATCACTTTTGAACATATAAAAAATAACATAAACACTCAAATTGGATATTTGTCATATCCATATAAAATAAGATCTCAAATTGGATATTTATATACCTATAATGATGCGATAATTTCGTAAAAATTCACAAGGAAGACATTAACAGGTATATCTTCAAATCATTTCGAAGTATTTGCTATTCATGAATAAGTCGAGAATGTGTTTGCCTTCAACTTATGATTCATCACATTCGGAGTTAATATGGATCATTTTCAATTAAAGATAATCGTATTGTAATATATGCAATATGCAATATGCAATATGCAATATGCAATAATGCAATACGCAGCTCAAAAAAAGGTATATTAAAGGCAATAAAACTGAACATATATCTTCAAATTTCTTTTTTGCATATGATCTTCAAAAAAATTGAGATATAAATATCCAACAAAATTGGATCCAGTAACAGATCTATTTACAAAAACACTTCTCAAAGTAATTTTTGAGATAGTGGGACACAAAATCGGAATTCGACGACTCAAAAATCTTCCTGTTGAAGACATCCCAATGAAATGAGCCACTATTAACGAGAAGACTGTACTTTTTTTTCGATCAAATTCTTACATCAATAGATTTTTTATAATAAGATTTTAATCAGACAGGCATAACTCTCAAGATATGGTGTTACGGATCGTCTTGTCATCCAAAGAAGAATATTGTGAATTATGATGAATGACAAGATTACCGGTTATGCTCACTTAGTCACTTAGCTTGATAGTGGTTAGTCTACTTAGCTTGATAGTGGTTAGTCTACTTAGCTAATGATTAGTCCACTTATTTATGTTTATAATTAATGGTTAGTCCGTTATTAGTTATGTTAAACATTATTATTGTACCATCTTTTTTGTTATAAAAGGAGGACTATCTTCTTAGGCATTGTACACACAAGAAGAAGAAGAATCAAAGCCATAGAATTTTGTGAAGAAATTGCATAAAAGCTTTAAGAGTTTTCTCTTAATATCAAGAATTATTTCAACTACCTTATGCATTTTATTACAACATCAAGACATATGTTCATCAAACACCAATATGAAAGCATCTTTACGCGCAACTCATCAACAGTTAAGCCAAACCAGAGCCTTGACTTTAACACAGCATTCTCCCCAATGACCAGATATTTCCATTCCAAATGTCGGAAAAGCCCTTACTATTGATTGGCCGATTCATGATTTCCCTCATCTCCAATCAACAAGGAGAAAAAATTATTCTCACTTTGCTCTTCTTTTGACGACTCCTCTCTCTCCCTCTCGGCTCAGCCATGGCAGCAGCAACACACACGTTTCTCTCTCCGTTGACTCTTCTAGTTCTCATCGTACCCCTCTTGACTTATCAATATCAGGTACTTCTCTTCGATTTCTTCGAGTTCGATTTCATCTGTTGATTTTTTCCCTGATCTGGATGAATATCTGATCTCTTAGGGCTTGAGAAAATTTGCTGATTTGATTATTATTTTTATTATGCGTCATCTGTTGATGGATTTCGTTGAATATTGTCGATATGGAGAGTGAATTGATGATCGAGTGGATCTACCTCCTGTAATATCCATTGAAGTGTCGTTGAGTCGTTGACGAATAGGCTTAGAGAAAGTGAGAGTGGATTTTTTGTGCATAAGATGTAATCAATTACGAGAAAAACAGAAGTTCAAAGTAAATCCATTAGATTCTAACTCGAAAGACTAGTCTGATTGGACGGAGAATATAGATTTAAGTCATTCCACAGTTTCTTGGGGAGTCCTCGTGGATTCCGTAATAGAATCGTAACTGGGAATTAATGTTCTGGATATGAGAGAATGGGAGAGGGGCTAAAGAATCCAGTAACTATGAATGTAACTTCCTTTAAAGCTTTATTTGGATCGAAGCTGTTATGCAGTCTAGTATTCAGCTTTATTGGAAGAGAATGATAGGGATGTTGAATATCGGGATGCTGAATTTATGCGATCCTTCTAGTGCAAAGCACCTATTTATGTTGGTATGGTCTCTTCCAATATATTCCACCATGTTTTGGATTGGACAAAAAAATGTCCAAACACGTTGTTTTTCCCAATGGTTAGTACATGAAGCTTCTCTGATTTTGTCTAATTGTCAATCTAAGCACGAAACTCCATGAAATTCATTTTGAGACCTCGATTGAGTTCGAAGTAGAGCCAAACAGCTATTACCAACAAATTGAACTAAATTAAGTTTAGATATATGTAATGCCCTACCCGCCAACACCCCCCC
>LIEC01000805.1:2431-24284 GCA_001925005.1 Drosera capensis | reverse complement strand
CCCCCCCCCCCCCCACAAAACCAGAAAACAGAAAACAGTTTTTTGTTATGGTTAGTACACAAAAAATCAACCAATTTTGTCCAAATATCATTTTGAGCATGAAGTTCCACCAATTTCGTTTCGAGTCCTTGCTTAAGTTTTTTAGAGCGTAATGTCTGTTACCAACATATTCAACCAAACTTAGCTTGGATACCTAAAATGTCCAAAAACACGATTATTCCTTATGGATAGTATGCAAAAAACTACTGATTCCATCCAAATATCGTTCTGAGCATGAAACTCCACCAAAAATCATTTCAAGTCCTTGCTTATATTTTTTCAGTGCATATCATCTATTAAATTATACCAACACATTCAACCAAATTCAGCAAAAATAAACGAATAGTTTCTTAAAAAGTATGGTGTTTGTTGCGAGAGGAGTGAAGTAAAAAGGGAAAGGAAAAAAAAAGGAAATTGGAGATTAAGGCTGGCAAAAATTTTGATCAAGTTAAATCTGTATTTCGCTTGTGTTCATTAACCTTATACTTTATTTGTATAATGTGGATGATGAAATTTAAAGACAATTGCCTTACCAAATTTTCCTTTGTCTTGGTATGATTGATATTGAATGAAGTCTATATACCAATATGCCATCTATATTGTGTTCCTGTCTGGGTTAAATTCAGTGGACAAAGGATATGAATGCAACTCCGACTTCTTAATTTAGCGCATTCCTGAGCCACTTTCTATCTAGTTTCTATATTACCTTTAGCTTCAAAATAAGTTAACAAGAAAAAAAAGAAAGATTTGTTCAGGTACTTATAGCTAAGTATAAGGAGTTCTCTTCGACTTTGCTGCTCTATTTGTAATTTTGATTCTGTGTAATCTGTACCTACTGACTCTACCACTCCATTAGCCATACGGCTTCAAAAAATGGATTCTATTGTATGATGACTATAGTCCACTATAGCTGATTGCTATTTGTCATCTGTTGTCTGGATTGTCATTGATCTCTCCTTGCTTTGCATGTTCATCTGGCCATGAGAATGTTGTACACCAATTTTTCCCCGTCTGCCAACATCACACGAATTCATCTTTTTTTTTTCTCAATGTAATGTGCATATCTTTTTGTTTCCTGGCAGGTCCTTGCTGCTACATCTAGGTCTGAACTCAAGCTCAGTTCTAAGCTTCTTCAGGTATTAGCTCTTTTCAACTGCTTGTGATTACTAATCTACAAGCTTCATCTCTATGTTGGTTGTCGTATTTATGTGTCTGGGTGAATCAGGAGTCGATTGTTGCCAAAGTAAATGGAAACCCGAATTCTGGATGGGAAGCTGCCATGAATCCTAGATTCTCCAATTACACTGTGAGTGTTCCCACATGGAGACCAAATAGCTAGCTTTGGATGCTCCGTCTTTTGATGTTTTGCAATGTTGTTCTCACTTATACCTCGTCTCTTCTTCTGTGAAGATTGGGGAATTCAAGTATCTTCTTGGGGCCAAATTTACTCCAAAGAGAGAGAAGAGAACAATACCTCTAATGAAACATGCAAGATCCATAAAGTTGCCTGCTGAGTTTGATGCCAGGACAGCTTGGTCACAGTGTAGCACAATCAGTAGAATCCTGGGTGAGCATTTGTTGCTTCCTTTCTCTCAACTCAGGCCATTTTCTTTGATGAGCCAATGTCAGAGTTGTTTGCTGATGATTTTCTTTTTCCTTTTCCGCTCAACTCTGTCTCTCAACCGTTCAACATGTTACAGATCAGGTACATAACCTCACGTTCTGTCCCTACCCCAACTATCAAGTTCATTTCTCCTAGTGGTAAGTCCTAAATTCCAAGAGAGAAATCAAAACCTTAGAATCCCTGCTTTTCTGTGAATTAGGGTCATTGTGGTTCTTGCTGGGCATTTGGCGCCGTGGAATCTTTATCTGATCGCTTTTGCATCAAGTTTGGCACGGTAATTTTTATTGCAAAAATCAACACAAAACAATGTCCTTGCTTTTGATAACAATTCCTGACCTTCAAGCCATGCGATGCCTGATGCCTCTCTATTGCAGAATGTTTCTCTTTCTGTCAATGATCTGTTATCCTGCTGTGGATTTTTGTGCGGAAGTGGTTGTGATGGTGGGTACCCAATCTACGCATGGCGCTACTTTGTCCACCATGGTGTTGTCACAGAGGAGGTAAACTTAATATGCTCCTTCCTGTGTGATCTTTCATTCTTTTCTTTGTTGAGCTTTGTGTTGCTTATTCTTACTTTGTTCACAGTGTGATCCATATTTCGACGACATTGGATGTTCCCATCCTGGATGTGAACCTGGTTATCCCACTCCCAAATGCCAAAGGAAATGTAAAAGTGGGAACGAGCTTTGGAAGAAGTCAAAGCATTTCAGTGTAACTTCATATAGAGTCCATTCTGATCCCCGTGATATTATGGCTGAAGTTTATAAAAATGGACCAGTTGAGGTCGCCTTCACCGTTTATGAGGTAAGTAATGGTTCTTCTCCCTCGTATGAAGCAAGCACGACCCATAGAGATTGATCTCATGCTTTGCTGTGCCTTTGTGCAGGACTTTGCTTATTACAAATCTGGGGTTTACAAACACATAACTGGTGAAGTTTTGGGTGGTCATGCCGTTAAGTTGATCGGATGGGGGACAACAGCTGATGGGGAGGATTATTGGGTAACTACTTTCTTTTCCCTTGTTGTCTCCTTGATGATAATTGCTGAAAACCATTGGAAAATTGATCGTCTGATTTGTGGATTTGTTGCAGCTTATAGCGAACCAGTGGAACAGGAGCTGGGGAGAGGTACGTTTCTTTCCAATTCTTTTCTATTGGGGACTATGGATTGGTGCCGCCATCTTATTTTGGATTCTATGACTTTGTACAGGATGGATACTTCAAGATCAGGAGGGGAACCAATGAATGTGGCATCGAAGACGATGTCGTTGCTGGTCTTCCATCATCCAAGAATCTGTCTGGCTTATCAGATGTCACGGAATCTGATGCTGATACCTCCTCCTTTTGATCACCATATCAATAACATTGGTGATGGCATGGAGACACCTCTCATTGTAATTATCTCTGCTACCCTCGTGTTGTAGAATTCATATATAACAGACTTCCACAAACAAGCTATTCCTGGATATCACCTGGTGTTATAGTTGTTGATCCTGATGGGACGAGGATATTGGCGTGTCTTATTCATGATCGAGGGAGTAGTTACTTGCTCAGTTGTAATCTCCCATTGTAAATAAATATGCGTGTTGCACTTGTCTTATTGAATTCATGCATTACATACTTCCGCAGTTCCACAGACCTGCTACTCCAAGATACTGTTATGGTCTTAACGTTGTTTGATCCCGAGGGATCAAGGATATCGACATGTACTATTTGTCACTAGGCGAGTACTATCGTCTGATCAGTGCTTCCCTTTCAAGAAACTCAAAGGGCCTGAAGCAGATGGTGAGAACATTTTCTCACATAGACAGTTGTTGATGGCTCATTTCGAATTACTTCAACTGCGCGAAGTGTTATGGCTCATTTCTAACAGAGCATTGGAGAATTGTAGAAGCTTACTCACATTTCAAGTTCGAAACTAATACTAGCATTATTACAACTGTACCCACACGATCCATACAGAACATAGTATTTTTTTTTTTTTTCAGTGGCACTCGCACTAGTTATGACCAAGATTTGCCATGGGCTAAGTATCTGTTGTTTCGTGAAAGGGTTATTCGGGTGGAAACATGATAAACGAACGGTTCTAGTAGAATCGAGGATGAATTGTTAACAATCCAAAATCGTTCATTTCGTCAATTGCTCGTTTTTCCCTCAAGATTTTGGATGGTTAACAATTTCTACGACTATCGCAATGTGTCACAAATCATTCTAAGATCATCCAAATGAACGATGATGAAAGCAACCACTCATGTATAAAAGCTGAAAAATCACCGTTGTTTTTACACATGGTAAGTATCAACTGGTATTCTAACAATGTAAAATCATGCCACTTGTTACCTATTGGTACATTGATGTGCAATTATTTTTTTCCCGGATCAGCCCGCCCTTTCCGTGAACAGAAAGACAGACCACCTAAAAATTGACCTTAAAAAACCACATCCTTTCCCACCCTAGAAAAAGAACCGTAAAAAATATCCACCCTGGCGAGTGGGATAATAGAATAACCTCACCATATAAGACGATGCTTGCCCGCTGCCGTCCAAGTGTCTTCCTTTCCATTGGAGATACTCCCTAGTCTCATCAAAATAATGCATAATTTAAAGGAAAATACTCACAGTTAACGTTTGACTGGGTAAGGTTGGGTAATTGTTTAATAAATTAAAATCAAACTCATCCTCATTCGATTAAAAAAAAACCACGAATATTTTTTGGGTTTTTTCTATTAATAAACAATCCAATATTAAATCCTGTCGAGATTATTTTTTCCGAATATAACGATGATCCGTTATATTTTACATCGACTATATAAATGCTGAAATTAAATGACTTTTATAACCTGTAATATTTTGTGGTTCGGCTTTGCACGAATTACATGACTTTTGTCACGTATAGAAGCTTGAGATGACACTGATATTTGATCAATGCTGGAATCGATCTTCACGTAATAAGGAAGAAGAGACCAATATCTTGAGCTGATTTAGTGATGCAGGGAAACACAACAGGCCAAGTTTCAGGTTACAGGGAGTTGGAGAAAGCGTAAACCAGTTCGAGCAGAACTCTGATAAGTCGGGTAGATCTAGGGTGAACAGCAGGGATTTCATCCCGAAATAACCAAAGATGCCCCTCCCCTAAATCTAGTCGAAGTTCGCCACAAAATCAGCGATGCCAAATGCAGATCACTCATAGCATATCAGTCTTCTTATAATGAAACTACTTTGTTTCTGCACCAAACCTAACAAGTGAATGACTAGCAATTACATATGGAAACTGCAAACTCAAAGGCACCAGGAACAACTAATCGCAATCTACAACGATTAGTTTGCCAGAGTATCTAGCAGAATTTGATAGCCTAGGTCAATGGAAAAATTCCGCGGACTGATCCCACCAGCTGAGTAACTATCGCAGTCAGATGAAAGGAAATAACCGCATCACCATCCTTGCCTGGTGAAAAATATATCAGAACAAGATCAAGTTCGCAGAAGTACACTAACCAATTCCAACATTCACGACGAACTGAAAACTATCAGCAATTTAGCATCAAAATTCTCTATCAGCAATTTATCTACTCCATAAATCAAGGAGAAGAGAACAACATAAAATCATGCATAAGCAAAAATGTTGACATTGTCACTAAATGGATCAGGAACCAAAACAAAAGAAGAGATTTTATTCCCGTGATTCTTACCATTTATTTCAGCTCATGTATTTCTCATCAACAACTCTACTTACAATCCAAAAATACATGAATCGGTCCAACCGATTCCCTACTGCACATACGAAAAAGAAATCAAACTTCACCAAGAAAGCTTCACCGGAGCAGTGCAAGCTACTTCTCTGAATTTTGAACCTATACAGAAAGCTCTGAAGACGCAAGCAGACCAAAACTAGACATCATGCCATAGCACATATGAACATGAGAAAGGCTGAAAATCATTGAATGACTGAGCTGTGGATGTGAGTTTACATAACTCCTCTTGCACCATCCGCAGGCTCCTTATCTGCATCCTGGAGAAAAGAAAGACCTTATATCAATCATCAATGTAACCAGAATTGAAATGAAAATCACTTCAAAAGGATAAGAAGAATATATATATCACAAATGGTGAAGACGAGCTTCATCTAGAGGTTTGTTCTCTAGCATCAAGATTTCACCCCAATCTATATCGATTTCATCATATATCAAATAGTGATCATTTCGTCAACCTACAGTTCCAGAAATGTTATGTTCCACCGTCCTACAAATCAAAAGCTAACCACTGAAAGCAAATTACAACTACTACAAACCAAGCCTATTTTCACAGTCGCATGGATTCGGCAACGTGGATATCAAACTACAGCAACTGGTTTAAACAATGTACACAGGATATGTCAAATTCCAATTCAGGCTGAACATACCAAACTATGACAACTCAATTAATGTAAATCGATTTCTGAGCAAATGAACAAGAATACAATTCAATACAAGCATATCACATAGCCAACAAATCTTCAAAACCAAGACAGTTAAACCACCTCGGCCAGCAATATGTTGTTGACCAATCTCCCATCATCGAAATCAACCTGCGGACGCTCGGCAGCAACACAATCCAACGGAATCTCGAACCACGATAACGAGAACTGCTTATCAACAACACCAACATCAAAATGAACAAGCCCAGAACTCGGCATATCAACTCTAATCCCTTTCACCAAAAACCACAAAAACAAATCCTGAGCAGAAATCCCAGTCAAGTTCCCAATTTGCCCATCACTTAACCGACCCGTTACATTCGTCTCATAGTGCAATTCACTCTCAAATTTCACATTACAGGGTTGATCAAGATACACCTCAAACATCCCACTCTCATCATCTAAGGTATAATTCGTCACACCCTTTGGTAAAAGACCCATTGGGAGCCCATATGACTTGAGTTCTTCATATATGGAGATTGAATTGGCAAAATTGAAGCGGAAAATGAATATCAAAAGTGCCCATGTTGATATGATCAACAAAGATTGGGTCTTGATCAACTGGGTCATCTTGATTTGGGATTTTAGGCGATTTGTGATTGGCGGGAAGAGAAAAATTGGGATTTTGGTGAGGTGGGTATTTGGGGAAGGAGTTGAATTTCTAGGATTTTGAGGAATTGGGGAAACTGGGGAAGAAGCTGAAGGGGCAAGAGAGGTGGAGAAGTTGAGGAGATTAAGAAAATGAAGATGAACAGAGTTCTCTAATTGTACTCATTCGAATTCCATGAGAAATCTGTTGAATGATAGGTAAGACAGAGATTTTAGGGACAAGTTAGAATCGCGATCTGAGAGATTGTAGGGACAACATCACATTTGCAGTGATTTTTAGTTTTTTCTTTTCTTTTCTCTTGGATTTTTTTAATAATAAGTGGATAATCTATTATTAAATATGACAAGATTCATGAAAAATCAAGGAAAAAAATAATAATAATTAATATTTCATAGAAATGATCATTTAAAATTTGAAACTTTGATCAATATATTCTTGATTCGGAGAGGTTGTGATTTAAGTTGAGTAAATATGAGATATTATTTTTCAATTTTATTGAATGGATAGACAACAAGATAAAGATCATAATTTTGTAAAAAAACATAAGGTCAGATTTTAAGTTAGATTTTGCCTTCAATTGCAATAGCTTAAATTTGAGTTAGAATCTCTGTGCACATTAACGCCACCCAAAACTTGACTTGAACAGGTTTTTTTATTGTTGATCATTACAATGATTTTATGGCCACGTGATTTTTATCATAAAGAATGATTTTATATCATGATCACTACAAACGTCATGATCACTACAAACGTCATGATCACTACAAACGGAGCATCAACCGAACAACAAAAAAACATTTTGTGGCAAGTGGAAGTTCAGCACTTAGCGTGCCCATTTCTGTGAAGGAATGTGTACGCAAATGGGGTCATCTTTTATTTTCCTCAAAGCCTCTTTTTTTTAAAAAAAAACTGGATCCTTGGTCGCTCTGAAGTGCTGTTATACGCTTTCTTTTTGTCATTTTTGGTATTCTGAAAATCGAAAAAAATAATATTAAAATCATATTAAAAAATAGCAATCTTAAAAAAATTAAAATATAAATAATCTTATAAAAAATTATACTAATCGAAATTATTGAATAAAATAATCTATCAAATAAATCGAAATCGTTTTAGAAAACCAACAACTGGGATGACAGACTACAACGGCTCCGATGACCCACAACTGGGATGACAGACTACAACGGCTCCGATGACCCACAGCAACAGCCGATATCCTAATCCCTCTTTTTTCCTGTAGCCTTGATGTGCACTTTTGCTTTTAGTTGTGGTGTACCACTGCCCTTTGGTGACAAAAGTGAATTGGTATTTTTGGCTCTTTCATCATAAAGAACGTACCTGGAGCCCCTTTCATTTCATGCCATATGGTGGTGAGTGGTGACTTCCTCATCATCCGCTTACATGGTCCATTTTACAGTATCGAGTGGATCAGACAATAGTGAAACTCATCAATTGATCGACATGTTTCTCCGATTCATCTTCATCATCATCAATTGCTAATGCCCCCACGAAAATACAGAATTAGCAAGCAGGTCATGCATTGACCAAATAACGAAGACCTAATTCCTACGAAGTTTTGTCTAACCTAAACTCTAACCAATTTAACAAAAATTCCCATTGGCCAAAGTCACCATTAAAAGTTACTAGTATAAAACTTGCTCTTTGATCGGGTAATGTTTCAATTCGATATCATCTCCTCTCTGTCCTCTCTATCTATCCTTGGCAAAATAACATGAATTCAAAACATTCTTCATCATTAATTGTTTCCCTATTGGTTTTGTGGTTTGTATCAGTTCAATCTGCTCCTCAAAGTGCCCTCATCACTCAACTTCCAGGCTTCAATGGCACTTTCCCTTCAAAGCACTATGCTGGGTATGAATAATCTTCACTGTTTGATTTCATGGTTTCTTCATTTTAACATCACTTTCGTCATTTTTGGAATTTTTGGTATCTGGATTTGGAGCCAATTTGTCATTGGGGAAAGTTATGTACATAAATTCTTGTTTTTTTTCCCCCGATCACTTTGTGGTAATCGGTTGATGTTTTCTGTGGGTATTTGGGTTCAGTTTGTTTGGCTCTGAAATCTTTTTCCTTGTACTTTTGTCACTTTGGCAGCATTTTTTCATTAATTTTTTGGATTTCTGGCTTCTGGGTTATGGGTGTGGACAGTTTAAATTGTGAAAAGGAACCCTTTTTTCTTCTTCCTTGTAGTTCCCCTTTGTTTTTTTTTTTCCTCCATGGTGGATGTTTTACTTGATGGCCTTTGATATTGGAGCAAATATTGACATGGATTTTGTGTTCTGATGTGTGGATTGCGAAGGTATGTGACTGTTGATGAGAGCCATGGGAGGAAACTGTTCTACTACTTTGTCGAATCGGAGTCGGACCCGAAAGAGGATCCTGTTGTTCTGTGGCTCAATGGAGGGCCTGGATGCTCCAGCTTTGATGGCTTTGTTTATGAACATGGTAATATTGTTACCAAGCAGCTCCATTTTGCTCTTTATTCTACTATACTGATTACTGTACACTGTGTCATCATGATAACATAATCGGTTTTTCCTCCATCCAGATAGCTATATGTGGTATATCAAGAGTAAAATTACATGTGGAGAGCAATTTGATCTGAATTTGTTTAAAGTTGTATGAACACCTCCAAGAGAATACCTTCATATTTTGTTCTTTTGCTTTTGGGTGGTTGTAGTGAGTGAGTGCAAAAAATTTGATACTGCATATAGGGAAACGATTTCTTGTCCCATGACGCCGCTCTAATCGACAGTTTCGATACAGGACAAGTTGGTAAGCATGAATGTTGGGATTCTTGGGAACCATGGTAGTGTTAAAACGCTGGAGTATCCAGGATGAAGTCGTTTTTAGTAATATATGCAATAAAATATGATGATGTTCACAAGTTATCAAGTTTCTCTAATTTGGTTCCATTCTTGGTCATGAAGTTGGTGAAAACTGTTAGTAAAGCCCATTTGCATGGCTGGATTTGGAAACTGTATCGTCAAAAAGTTCACTCAGCCTGTTTGGTCACAGGGACTAACTGTGTTATGCTTAATTATCGTACATCTTGCGGTCGTTGAACGCATATGTTGTGCTAATGTCTTTTTCAAAGCTGGTTTTCTCTTTCTAGCAAGAAGCAATTCTGTGCCAAGGCATAATGTTCTTTGGGATGAACCGAACCAAGACTGTGGATTCACATTTTTACATAACTATCAATTGAAAACACATTAGTCAATATTCTGAGGGATGCCGGCTCTAATTTTTTTCAGGGCCATTCAATTTTGAAGCAGCAAAACAGAGGGAAGGGATGCCAACTCTTCATCTCAACCCATATAGTTGGTCTAAGGTTACTTTCCCTCCTAAAATTTCTATTAATCGTAAGACATCTGATAGGTGGATTGCCAAATGATTTTTAATATGGGCACTTTCTCTGTCTTTATGAAATTATGATTATGTGCGACACACATTGTTCTCATGACATTCAGGTTTCCAACATCATATACTTGGACTCTCCGGCTGGTGTAGGACTTTCTTACTCGGAGAATTCTCAGGATTATATTACGGGAGACCTGAAGACTGCTTCAGATTCACACACTTTCCTACTCAAGGTATTGCTGATGCTCATTTCCAAGGAAATAGGTGTCATATTTTCTAGTTACCTCAAGTTTCCTATTGACATTGATCTATATGTTATTCTGTTATCAGTGGTTCGAACTGTATAGTGAGTATCTCCGCAACCCATTTTTTATTGCTGGGGAGTCATACGCTGGAGTCTATGTGCCAACCCTTGCAGCTGAAGTAGTTAAAGGTAAAACTGGCTTGTTTTAATTTCCAGTTTGGCGCCTTTTTGAATCATAACATATTGGAGCATTTGCAGGACTTGATTCGAGTGTAAAGCCTGCAATCAATTTCAAGGTATACCAATATCTCTTTTTCCTTATCTATGCTCCACTAAGTTCATTGCATGCAATTTGGGAATTATAGCTTACTCTGGCTCTAATTTGGCGTTGGAGCTACGCAAGTTAAGCCTAGGATACCAAGTTGTGTATCAGGCTTCAGAATACGGTGCCTAATAGATAGATCCTAAGTTCGGTTTATTTATTAACTTAAACCAATTTCTTGTCCGCAGGGCTATATTGTGGGAAATGGTGTGACCGATGAGGTTTTTGATGGAAACGCACTTGTTCCTTTCGCTTATGGGATGGGCTTGATTTCCACTGACCTATATGAAGTATGTACGATTACAGTGTACAAAAACCATTTACAACAATTGGGATAATACTCGATTTATACGAAAACCTTTGCCATTGAACTAAACGATTGGAACAGTTCTTCCACCCATGACTCTACCAGCCATCCTCTTGATTTCAAGATCAATAGGAATGTCAAAAGCACCTTTGCTAAGTGATCTTTTACGCTGTTATTTCTTGCAGAATGTCATCAAGGAGTGCCAAGGCAACTATTACAGACCAATCAGTGAAACCTGCGAAAGTAACCTCGCAAAAGTTGACAATGTAAGAAGCTATGTTTGCAGGCCTTTTCTACATCTTGGGGCGGTGATTGGATCTTCTGATACATAATACCTTCTATTGGTAACTACATGTAGGAGGTGGATGATTTGAATATCTATGACATCCTAGAGCCGTGCTATCATGACGAAGAATCAAGGTCAATTACTGCTCAAAAAATAAGAATGCCAACCAGCTTCAGTCAACTAGGTGAGACAGAGAGGCCTCTAGCTGTGAGAAAAAGAATGTTTGGTCGTGCGTGGCCTCTTAGAGCTCCAGTAAGGGACGGGATTGTTCCAACTTGGCCGCAGCTTGCCCGTAGCGATAGCAGTGGTGTTCCATGCACTGTAAGTTGAATGATCTTCTACTATTGTTGCATTACTTTTTAATATGAAGCACAAACTTCGTACTGCTTGGCCTCGGATTTCCAAGGAACATTAGTCAATTCAACATAGAATGATCATTCCTCCTTTTGCAACACAAAAATCTTTACTTATTGCTTTTGACATTGCCAGCATTGTGTCTTTATAGTTACTATGATCTACACATGTTAATGTTGTATGGATGGTTAGGATGACACGGTAGCGACTGCATGGCTCAACAATAAGGCGGTCAGAAAAGCACTTCATGCTGCAGTAGTGAGCACTTATACAATCAGCTTTTTCTTGAGCTAATATGCTATTTCGTATTATTTCAACCTATTTATCCAATGGAATCATGCAGGGAAGTGTTGCAGGATCGTGGGAGCTTTGCACTGACAGGATTACCTACACGCATGATGCTGGAAGCATGATTCCTTATCACAAAAATTTGACTTCTCGGGGCTATCGTGCACTTATATTCAGGTAAATATCAATAGAGAAGCTCCTGAAGTACAGAATTTCAGAAACCAGAAAATGAGTTCTCAAGTCAACCACAGTTTTCAAGATTCATATCGTCGTCTGATTTCTTGCAGTGGGGATCATGATATGTGTGTGCCATACACTGGGAGTGAAGCGTGGACAAGATCCATCGGATACAAGATTGTTGATGAATGGAGGCCTTGGAATTTTGATGGACAAGTTGCCGGGTAATTATATCTGGTGGTGCATTTACATGCTGCTTCTGTTTTAAGTCTTTGTCAAACGAGCCATCTTATGATTTTGGTAGCTATTACTGTCTGCTACCTCTTCAGTCTGGCTAATTGGCAGGACAATTCCTGATCCAGACAGGTTTGGTAATGGTTGGCATATTCATATGAAAAATGAAAAGTGTAATATGTAGAACATATCTCGAAGGATAGTTCATAATGACAGACTAGTATACATGAAGCCTGATATTCATATTGTTTCGTGATTCCGCAGATATTTGCAAGGGTATGATAAGAATCTTACATTCCTTACAATCAAGGTTGGTCCTATTAACCCTATTTAGTGGTGTATATAACATGAGTTTGATTCAGATTTATTTGCTTCACAAATCTGAGCTGTTCTACAAGGTTCTGATTTTCGGTTTGCTTGTGCAGGGAGCTGGACATACAGTTCCTGAATACAAACCAGGAGAGGCCTTGCGCTTTTACAGCCGATGGCTCACTGGCTTAACTATATAGGTTGTTGAAGAAGTTATTTGCGACCATTGTTTGAAGCTGGACTCCAATTGTATCGACCATTGAGCTAGACTTCAATTCTACTAAGCTGAAAGAAATAAAATTTGGTTTTAGGCCAATTGTACCCAAATGTGCTTGGCCGCCGCCTTATACCACTGATATGTGCCTCTATTTATAGTTGTAAGCTAATAACAAGGTGAAATGACGGTTTCTGCACTTCCTACTGAAAAAACAAAGTCCTGATTTAAACTGGATGGTATCTGATCAGGTTAGTGTGCTTCCTATTGTATAGCATACGTATATAAAAGGGTCCGATGTGGTCAAAGGATATGTCCAAAGAAATTCATGCTGCAGCATTTCGTTATTGCAAAGCTCTTTCAGTAAGGAATACCAAAGCATTTATCTATTGATACAATAGTATTTGTAAGCAGTAGTCCATTGATTGTTGTGAATTCCATTGTCAGTTTATTAGAAGCACAACCGTCATTTAAGTTTTTTGTACATATGGTGGGTACGTATTCTCAACAGTTAGGTTTTCTTTTTCTTTTTTGTCAGTTGATTTTCTTCAATCTAGAAAGGATGCAGCAACAAGTTAACTGCTTTTCTTTTTCTTTCTTTTTTTTATAGCAAAAACAACGCTCTCGTATCACCAACTCTCCTTTATCTATTAGTCCTCTCGTTCCTAAATGCTACATTCCATATACACATAAATGAATTAATGATGACATTACGAAGAATTAACGAGATAAGCAAACGATGTTTTTTTTATAGATCTATTATGAAATATCAAACATAATATTTGTTACGAACTATAATAATGGAACAAAATAACAATTATATCATATGTTTAATGAATAGTACAGTTACTGCGTAATCTTATACTAACTAATATGGGACGGAGAAAATACTAATGGACTAACACAATTAATTTTTTGATTATTTAGTATTCATTTCATCCCAATTTAATTGCAGTATTTTTTTTATTAGGTCGTCTCAATATATATATGCAACACTTTTATTCTTTCCATATATGATAATCAATTTATATTAATATAATCAAACTATCCCATCATCTTTTTCCTTTTTCTTTCTCATTCTCTATCCTAAACTTCACTTATATTCCATTATCATTAAAAAATTATTTTTTTATTATTAAATTTTATAAAAATTCAACACATGTATAAACCTGCAAGTTAGATCAAACGATTCCAATTAAAATGAAACAAAATGGAATATTTTTTTGAAAAATTTACTTAGTTGTTATTGTGAAAAATAAATCATTATGCGCATAAGATTCTGAATAAAAATGAAAATGTTTCATTATTTTTCTATGAGGGAATTTAGTTTAAAGCACCTTAATTCTTCGACGACAAAGACAAAAACCTTGTACGTGAACAGCCAGCGCAAGAAGGATTAAATTGGGACTGCTCCGATCACATAGTACAAACAATATAACATCATATGGTCTGTACCTTAGTGTAGTACTGTACTCAGTCATTATCCTTTCGTAGCTACAGTCGGACACGTGTCGGATCCTGATACCCTCCATCTCGTTATCATCGTACGGCTGTGGTTATCGTCGTTGCTCACTGTCCAGGTGCGCCCTATCCTTTTTTTCTCACATAATCATTACAACAATAAAACATTATTTTCAAACAAAGAAAAAAAGAAAACAATAAATATCCCAAGCATCGTACTAGTGTGTACTATTAATTATTTTTTTCCTCATTTATTTTCCTCTTTAAATTTCCCCCACAAATTTTCCCATCTCGCACTCATCCTCTTCTTCCCCCTTCAACCCTTTTGCGCTCTGAATCCATTCACAATCATTGAATTTGAAGAAAATGAATCGGAGATTAAACCATTTGAGGCACAAGAAGGTTACTTTTATGTCTCCTGTTTATTATTATTATTTCTTAAATATTTGTGTTTTTTGTGGGTGGATTTGTAGTGGGCTAATTTCTTTCTCAGTGATCGTTTTTGGTTTTTTTCTGTTTTGGATTATATTTAACTTGATGTGATTTTTTTATCTGGGTTGCTCAATGGTTGTGTTTGTTTGTTAGGGTTTCTCCTAGCATATGGTGTTGAGCTGATTTGCATTTATGGTGATTTCTGTTCATGGTAATTTCTTCTACGCCATCACGAAACATGTATTGCAATGGATAATTGATTTAAGTATAAAAAAAAAGAAGCAAAGCAGCATACCCTGATAATTGTGGGTCGTGGGATTGACAAAATATACGGCGGCTTATCCTGACATAGTTATATGTTTAAAACTAAAAAATTATTTTCTTTTATGTCCTCATCATCATGATCAGGTGTTCGAATGAATCCCTGTCGTATGATTAGAAATAAGAGTTACTTATCATCGAGTGAATCCTTCCTAACGACAATTGGTTTCAGGTAGATCGCAGCGTTTAGATATACTCCAACCGTGTTGTATATATTATGACGTCGATATTATTCAACCCGTATTTTGAGAAGTTTTATTTTCCTACTAAATTAAGCTACATAACTTTTTTCATATTAATACATAACTAGAATTGTCATTGGTGTTTCACAACCAATTTATGAGAAATAATATTTCATCGCCATGTTGCTCATGTCAAACTCTGCTAGGAAAACGTGAAATGTTGATCATCTCATTCTATTTGGGACCAAGTGAGTATATGCCTATGTGGGTCGATTGAGCTTGGTTAACAAAGGACAATGGGAGAAGAGTTACATAGCTTTTATTTTATTTTTCCATATTTTTGGTTTTGTTTGAGTTTTGGCGAGGTAGTTTATTGGATTAAGGGTTTTCGAATTCCTAGATAAATTGCACTAGTTTGTAGAAATCCGGTCAATAACATTGATATGTTGCTATATATGTATTGGGTGAGGACTGATTGATCTTGGATCCTTCAAAGTGATTGTACTTGTGTAGCTTTACTTTTGTTAATTGAGGAGAAAGATGCATATTATTATTGCGGCCAGTTAGCCGAAGTAATTTTCTATAGTGTTTTTTTTGGGATTTAATATTAATAAGTTTTAATCTTTGAATTTGATCTGAAGGTCTTGTGTTCTATTGCAGCGAATTCATTGTACTTAACTAGTATAGTAGTTAGTATAGAAATATGAGGTTTAATTCTAAAATCAATTGATAATAGGAGAAGAGTCTTATGATCTATTTATATTACTGCAGTTTTTATTCAAACTTTGACATGAGTTTAGTATCTCTCACTCCAAACTTTTGTTAATCACATGATTCATATGTAGTCCATACTATGATGAATTGATGATGCATTGAATTGCCACAGACCTATGGCGCTATGTTGGGATCTTTGCTTTCCTTTTTTTCTCGACCTTTGCTGGTCCAGCCATCGGGATCAGACAGTTGCTTAAAGGGAAATTTGCTATGAAGTAAATTTATGCATGCGATATATTGCTTAATTCCTTGCTTATCTTTGCCTCTTAAGAGAAGAATGGTCATGCCGCGTGTGTGAGCCATGGATGGGTTTGGCCATGCATGTGGTTTTCATGATAAGGTGCTTAGTTAAGAAAACCAGATAAGTAGAGACGTCGAGGACCAAATAAGTGGAGTAACTCAAATCCATCAGGCTATGAGTCTCTTATTTTGCTTCGCTTTCGAGCTATGACCCTCTCCTCTCTTCCTGTCTCAAAGAGTGCAATCAGTTAGATTTTTAGGTTTGCTACTTATGGCCAGACAGCAACATGCATGAAAGCAGGATCTCTTGCAACCCATTGACAAGCTGGTCTATACCGGGGTGATTCGGAACTTAATTTAAGAATAAGGAATACCTGCTATGAATATCTTTTAATGCATCCTTGACTCGGTTTCCACTTTCCGTTTCACTTAGCTTCACTACCACAGTACCATGTTCATGAGTTCTACTTTCTCTTAAGAGTATGCTTAAGAAAACTGTGAGTGACTATTGTTAAAGCATCAGTGCTTGTTTTTGTGGTTATTCCATTTCTATTGTTTCATCCAATTATTTTCCCATGACTATGTGTAGCATATATAGATCAACGCATGCAATTTGTTGTCATCTGTTAGTAGGAATATTGTAGCTCCGTTCTGGTCGGTGTCTACACCCTGAGCTTATCTTTTCTAATTAATATGTTTTGTTGATAACGCAGATCGAGTGCTTGCTGTGAACCACAGTGGGATGCTTGTCAAGCGCTTGATATGAACAATTATCTAATTTGAGGTATCACTCAGTCATGTTGAGGAAATTAAAAAATGGTTAAATTTGTTTTGCGGATAATGATTTTCTATTGTTTATGGACAGTATGTCCTTATTTATCTTATGTTGTCCGCTTGCAGGTTGTTGATTGTAAGATCCACCTACAGATTGTTTGACAATGAGAGAGAGCACGTCCTCTTATCGATTTGATTAAGGGACATGCATGACTCTAAGTCGTGCGTGCTCTCTCTTGTTGTCATATGATCTGATGGTGGAGGTGTTTTTGCGTTCTGCCATGATTGAGTTTGGATACTCGTTTATGAGCTTCTGTTCCTTTATACTACATGTTAGAGTTGTGGATATTTTTTTCAAAACAGATTTACAGTATCAATTTTTCAAGTGGCGACATTCCTGGAACCTTGAAAGTGGGTGCACAAGCTCATTTCTAGAACTGAAATGATGTATAGTTTTGGAGTTAAAATAGTACATTTGCATGGCCAATAGTACGTATATGTTAAAATGCATTGAGAAATGGATGGCATATGCATGGTGCTCTCCTCTCCCTAAAATGACTATATTAGACTTGCTTGTCCTGATTGTGTTAATTGAAGTCCTTCTGCCTATAGATAGAAGCATCCAGTGATTATCATGACATCTATAAATCATTACTGTTATAAAATATGTATATACACTTCTAAGCACAAAGTGGGAACAACTTTTATGATCAGATCGAATATGTGGTTTGATGCTTTCTATCAAGCTTCTTCTGTTGGTTCGTGGAGGTGGCACGGAATCACTCTTGCACAGGATGGGGGCTTAATAATGCTTGGTGCGATCGATGTCGTTTTCATGGGATTCTGTTGAGCTTCTGCTATCTCAACCACTCTTACAATTTGAGGTATTTTTCTTATTGTATGTGCGATTTTTCAGTACTGTATACCTGCATTCGATTCTATTATTCTTGTATGGCGTTTGATCTTTGTATATTATATGGTTGTGTTTTGGTTAAGATTATGCATACCGAATCTTTTGGGAGCTCTCTTACTTATTAGTAAGATCTACTATCTTCGTCCCAAATTAATTGAAATGTTTTTTTTGTCAGTTTCAAAATAAATGAAACATTTTAATCTTTTAATATAAAAAAATATTAAATCAATCTCATATGTGACAATACATCCATTAACTTCTCTCATAATTGTTACAGTAAACCTCATTATCATAAAAAAAAAAATCATTTTTTATCAAAATCCACACAAATTCAACACTCGTATAAATTTTTGTGTCGAGTTAAAACGTTTCGATTAATTCGGGACGGAGCGAGACGGTGAGAGTAATACTTTTGGGGGCCGTATGTTGACTTCTATATTGAACAGAACTATATATGACAAAGTGCTAGAATAATAAAATGCCATTTCGATATGATAAACATCTTTTCTTTAATCACACAGTTAGGGCTTTGCTTTGCATATCAATTTAATGGATTTTTTAATTTCTAGATACCTATTCATCATAAACAGATCGAGGATGAGTTGCCAGAAGAGAAACACTGGGTTGCAGAATGTTTAGTTCTCATCCATACTTAATAGGGTCAAGACATGAGATGACCTAGGCCATACAGTTCTTCAAGGTCAGATTGGCCTTGTGAATCGTCTTATTATGTATTCTGATGAAAAGCCTCCATTTTAAGGTATTCTTAGTAATCTAATGTTTTCTCCGTGACAAATCATTGGCTTATAAAAAGTTCTTCACGAGTGTCTCGTGCTTGTGGATAACCCGCCAACCCATCTTGATTGATCTTCCTTCAACTTCTCTTTAAGTGGGGCATCTTTGTCTGCTGTGAATCTGTCATCATCAAAATGGGAGTATCTCTTATGTGTAAAGTACTTATTTTATCCTCTCTCTGTTTTTTTTTTCGCTACAGAGGTGTTCTAATCACTCAGCTCCCATAGCTTTCCCTTCAAATCAACATGGTGGAGAAGTTTCACTAGGCAGCTAATTGTAGTATATATTCCGAATGCTGGAATGGAGACATGGTTGGAAATGCAGGTTTGGTATATCTGATTTTATGCTGTAACTGTGATGGGAATGTTTTTGTTTATACTTTCTGGAAATCAATCAAGTTTGCACTGTAGGGACTTGGAAAGTTTCAGAAACCATTATATCGGCGTCAGTTGTCTTCAAGCGGGTAATCATATTGTTTGTCATCCAATTTGAGAAAGTTACCTTTGGAAGGCCTTAGCGTTTCCTTATATCTTTTAGTGGTACTGTGTTATTAAAGATCTGTAATGAGCAGATCTCGATTTGCGCCAGCAATCTTTCCTATATCCGGCCCTTGCTCCAGCTATCTTGGAGACTGATATGTCGTTGGCATTTCAGATGCATGGGTGGAAATAATCAATCGTGTTTGCGATCCTGGGGGCATTTGATCAGGGTAAACTGTTCATTATTCCAAAAGTCTTGCAAACAATAAGAATGAGAACACCACGATTGGGTTGAGGAGGATAGCTGTGATGGAATGACGTGATTGCACAACTTCCATTAACTCGCATCTTCCTGCAGGCGTGGTTTATATCACCAGTGCTCGAAAAGCGACGTGTACCTCCAAAAGTCCCTCTCCTTCATCTTCATTTTCATACCTGGATCGTAGACTTCAAGGTTGGTTGCTTCCGGCGGTCAATCTCTTAATTACTGCAGACCCGAATTTCATTTGGAGCTTTATTTTGGCTACTTATACCTGCTGATAAGATGGATCAAACTTCCGATCTTGATTTATATTTTGTTTTTTTTGGTCGATAATGCAAGCATCTAGTACGTGATTGATATCAAGGTTCGGCCATTTGTTTTGGAAATCAGCAATCGTTGCCTTTGCTGGTGAGCACCCGCGTGATCCCTGGATGAAGATCAGAAGATTGTTGATTTATTAGGATTCTGAATCAATGTTCAAATACTGTGGATTATCCTTAAAAGTTTCGCTGTAGCCGTTTGCTTCGTCGTTCTCTCATTCTTGGTGTGCATACAGAGTATATGGCAGACCCGTCGAGAGCTCCTGAACGGATGCTCTACGGCTTTTTCATCGATTAACTTCCAGCAGGAAGTATTTAGCTAAACCATAATGCGTCTCGTCATTGTGTTATACGAATGTAAATCTAGACTGTAAGTCCTGAATTTATATTGTAGTGCCTTCTTTCCTAAAGCACAATGTCTTTTGCAGCCAGCTGTGCTTGAACTCCACCATTCTCAGTATGACTGCCACATCATTTTTATATTATACAGGAATCATTATGATCTCATCACTTATCATGTGCATTTACTTCCATCATACAAGAAAAGCAATTTAAGACTCGACAAGTACAATAATCTGGAACAGACAAAAGTATATACAAATGTTTAGACACGCCTTCCTTTTCTAATGATGCCAGCAACGATTTCACCAAGCTCATCACCACGATCTTCCTGTACATGATGCCCTGCCTGAAAAATCACCACCAGATATGCAAATTTTAGAGAAAGCATTAACCAAAACAAGAACTAAGCAAGAAGAAAGATACTAGTAGTTTTTTATCCGTGTTGCGCATTTGTTACACATAGATGCCCTTACCATAGGAAGATCGACCAGCTTATGCTTCGAATCTCGGATGAAGTCTTCTACTCCATCAGGGCTCAGCCACCGGTCTCTTTGACCCCAGCACACCGTCGTCTTCACATTCCAGTTCTGATCAGTAAGTATTCTCCTCATGTCATCAACATAAACCTGCCCAACAAAAAATTACGTGAAGGAAACCCCTCATGCCAAAGAAAATAAAAATCCGAACATTGCTATTATGTGCCAAGGCATACAAAAGCCGTTATGGATATCGATATCCTGAACTGTAAGTGTCTAGGATAAATGAATCATCCGGGTAAAGGAGGAACATGTCACCTTCAACTGATTCTTCATGGCTCTGCTAATGGCATTGAGGGCAAATCCAGAAGAACCTGATGTAAGATAGGGTCTCCTATAGACCATTGCATCCTCCTCTTTCATCTTGTATGGACCGCAGCTAGTCAGTGCCTTGTCGCTAGCTCTGAGTGGATCCTAGATGAGCATTCATGAGATCATTCTTTTGTTCATGTGAAATTCGCTGTCATAAACTTGAGTCTCATATTGGTTTACCTGAGAAAATATCTCCCCCAGCAAAAAGTTGCTAAAGATGGACAATGTTGACGGAAGGTTGGCATGCTTCGCAGTTAGCTTCAACAAGGCAAAAAGAAATTTGCATTGTACGATTAGCAATACCAAAGATAGTAGAAGAAGGACGTAGATCGAGTGAGAGTTTGCAAAGCGATACAGGAGGATTGAGCAGAATGAGATTGTTGACTTTGTCTTGATGGTTGCTGGCGTACTTCACCACAACCGGTGAGAAGTATCCCTGCACAATAGTCTTGTGTTAGACATCCCTTGACTAAGGACTCTCCTTCCTATAGAATCAGATACATGTGCTTATTGAATTTATTCACGGAACAATACCTGGACAACAAGTGAAACCTTGTCTAGAGAAAGTGCATTGATGAGAGACTCCAAAGAAGACTCATATTCTGCAAGGATCCATCAAACTTTCTCGTAGGTTGAAGAACCATGAAATAGATGAAATGATGACGCAGAAACAAGCAGCTGGATTGAAAAACAAAAACAAAACCAAATGCTTGATGAGCAATTACCTTCTAGAGTATAGTCAAATCCATATTTAGGTTGAGGCTTATCTGAAAAGCCAAATCCTGCGAACAAACAGGAAATGAAGGTTTTGTTGTTGGATAAATCTGAGATGATTATAACACCTGAGCACCACATGTCGCCGTCATGGATTGG
>LIEC01000803.1:3510-54035 GCA_001925005.1 Drosera capensis | reverse complement strand
CCCAAAAAAAAAAAACGTGTTTCACACAATTCTCACCCCTAGCCACATGGATGGCCCAACACTATCCCTATTCCAAATAAAATTTGACGAGACAATAATCATGTTCAATTCAACTTTCGAAATACTTCAACAAGCTTCTTTTTACCTGAGTAAACGTTATCCTTGTAAACAGTTCCTTTTTCGAGATTCGTCATAGAACCTCCATCAGTAGTATACCTGAAAACTACATGCACTAGCTAAGTAGCAAGAACTCTTGATATTAAAATAACGAAACATTGTTTTCATATAAAAGAGAATCACCTAATGCCTAACATAAAGTCTGGCATGAAAATCTCAAGGAAAGGATGTGATCTTTGATTACAAGTTCAAATGTCCATGAGTGAGGACTCGAACACAAGCTATTTAGTTTAGTAGTTATCCATAGAATGAGTTACAGGAAGCAGCACCTCTATATTACATTACCCGCAAAAACCTGAAAACTCTAATGATGCAGCAGGATGACATTATGCAGTAGCATCACAACCCTAACCCTAAACCCTAAAACTAAACCCTAAACCCTATAACCCTAAACCTAAACCCTAAAAATTAACACACTTGTTAACTCCCAAACTACATATGGGACAACTTATGATAAAAAAGAGATGACCTCAGGTTCATAAGGTGCCTCACAGGTGACCATGATGTCAAAGACTACAACCATAAGAGAGTCCAGGGACTTGAACAAAACTATGTTGGCAAGTCTCCATGGAGTGTAATCCAGGGACTTGAACAAAACTATGTTGGCAAGTCTCCATGGAGTGTTCATACATTTACGAGCTGGAGGTCAGTCAAGGAAAAGAAGCAGAGGCAAAAAAGAAATTAATTGCACTGAAGACAGCATCAGTGGAATCTTTGTGTAAGATATTCTCATAACATGCATACAGCTCCAAGTGAGCCATGTCTACGTAACCAAAAAAAAATATGCTTACAAAATAATGTCATCTCCTAGGTGTCTTCTAGCCAACTTGACAAGGTTGTGCAAGTAAGCTTTATCATCTCCATATGATCCATATTCATTTTCAATCTGTCAAAGAAAACCATTCAAGATAAAATTGTGATGGTAACTCAAAGAAAATATGTGGACGTTTCCACTACCAAATAGAGAGCATCACCATTTTTCTATAAGATGAGATGATTACAAGTATTAGGGCAGGTCGGAGATGGGAATACAATAGCCCACCTGAAACATAATAATAGGTCCTCCATTGCAATGAAGTAGAGGAACCATCAATGGCAGTAGAACACCCCACCACTGTTCAACCTGTGACATTTAAAGAATGTCAGTGGATTGGAAAAGAGAAAGACAAGCCATTACGAGAATACGCTCCAGAACAAGATGAAGCTTAACCAATGGCAAGTAGTCTGGCGTACCAAAAAGAAATAACAATAATAAATTAAATAAATGAAATTGTAACTTTCAGCAGAACAGAAGTAGCAATGATAAGGCTATGGAAACAAATAAGGAAAGCATAAGCTTCTGATCATGACATTGAGTCCAATGTTTACAGGTAATATCTATGCTGACACTAGGATTTTCCCTAAAATGCCTACCAGATGGTTAGTTAGAGACAATTTCATGTTCCAACCAATGACAAAGAGTTGAAATGTTACAGATGTACAGCCATCATCCCATTTTCATTCATCTAGAAACTTGAAAAAAAGTAAACACTTATGCACCTGCTATAGACTGCTAATAAACAAAAAGGGGTTACATGGATCATACCAATTGTAGAAAAGAGGCCTCAGAAGACCTTAGTTTAAGAGCTGGTCTCTTTTCAAGTAACCAAGGAGGAATACCTCCCAAATCCCATTCTGCAAAAAAAGCTTCATCTTAAATGGAGAGGAACAGAACATTCGGTAAAGCATCATGCGGCAGCCAAACAACTTCAAATTAAAAATGTGCTCGACAGAAAAAAGGCAGAAATATGGAGAGTTAGAATGACAAAAAACGCAAATGACAGGCTCCAATTACATGCTCAGCCAAAACAACGTTTCCTCGCTCTCTAAGCATGAAAGCGCCAATGAAGGCAGTTACATGCGATAGACCTTGCGTTCAGGGGGGGTTTTGCTAAAACCATTTATGATATAAAGGATCTACCCAAAAACGAAGTGCTTCATGCTAAGATATTGCATCATATGTTTAACAAACTATGATGACCTTAGGTTTACGATTAGGATACAATTTGAACAAACTATGAAAGAATTTGAAGACCTCAGCTCTCAACTAACTAGCAAGAGGCTCACGAGGTTGAACAACAGGGTGAGAGGACGTGAGGTGAAAGGTTAGAATGTAGCGAGGGTTGAGGGGTAGTCCAGCAATGTGTTGTATGCTAATGGCGGGGTTCTTCTTTTCTCTATCCTTGTTGCATATCTTCAATTCATCATATAGTTCTAAGCTTAGTTTTCTTCAAACGAACCTTGAATTGGAAACAAATCTATAGTTTGTAGATTTTCCACAATCAAATAAAAGAAGAGATAGAAAAGACTTCATTCTCCAAGGGAGGGGGGGGGGACCTTCAAGCTTAAGACTTTGCCTTTTGTTCCTTTTATTTGTTGTGAAGAAATGAAAATAATCATTCCCCATAAGAAATATAATGAATCCAGATTTGAAACTCGATAACAGACCTCCACATATGTAAGGCCCAGCTCGAAGCATGACAAGGAAACCAAGCTTCTGGCACAACCTAAGAAATGACACCACGTCCGCAATGCCCTCGAAAACAAATTTTCCAGGACTTGGTTCATGAAGATTCCAAGGAACATAAGTCTGGATCGTGTTTAATCCCAAAGCCTTCGCCCTGAGGAGCCTGTCCTCCCACAACTACATCCAACGCATGACCATAGAAACACGCATTTATCCACACTCCCAATATATTGCTCAACTAATTTCCTACAAGAACTTAAATCCAGCAGAAAGAAGCAATTACCTACCTCGGGAAGAACTCGAAAGTAATGCAAATCGCCGCCGAGAATCTGGAACGGCTCTCCATCTTTCCAGAACTTGTCATCCGCAATCTCGAATTTCCTACTACGATCCTGAAAAAACAAGGTTCTACACACTAAACACAAATCCACATATAATTTCTTAATTCATCACAATCATACAAAATTTCGGTTCAGCAATCAACTCTGACTATCTATATGTATGCCTACTAGATGGAAACACTAATTGCAGCGAAGAGAACGTGAGGAAGGAGAATTCGTGTTATTACCGGATGATGATTGAGGGGACGATGCGAGGAGAGGGGAAGAGAAGGGAGAGGTGTGAAGAAGGCGATGAAGGCGAGCAGCGTGAGGAGAGGGAAGAGAATCGTGGTGGCCATGGCCGCTCTCCCCTTTCTCGCCAGCGTAGAAACCACTGCTATTGATCTATGCAAATGGAACTGGAGCTCAGCTGGTGGGTGATTTGCTTCCCACCTTGACAGCATCAGAAGGCATCACAACTGTGATCTGTGAGCACTACGACGAGGAATTGGGCCTATGAATTCATCTCTGCTTCGTTTCATTGTCGATGCATTCTGTTGTTGCTCCGTTTCCTATCCTCATCTCATTATACAAGATGATTGATTATCATAGTGATTCCTCTTCTCAAATCATCATTGTAGCTTTTTCATTTGGCTTTATGACGTGATCTTGTTTGATACACGGATTGGACAAAATAGAATAGATCTCGAAGTAATTTTCTTCACTATTTAATATAAGGATTATTTGTTTCATTTTATTTTTCATAAACACGACACAGTTTTATAAAAATAGAATATATGTTGAAGTAATTTTCTTCACTATTTAATATAAGGATTACTTATTCCATCCTACCTTTCACAAACACGACACCGTTTAATAAAAATGAGATTATGACATTAAAAAATTAATAAATCTATTTATGCAACAATCGAACGATGTGCGAGGTTTGATGGTTAGGTGACGATCTCGCAATGGACGATTACGGAACAACATGTAGCGGGTGGACGGTATTCGCCGATCGGACGATGATCGACAATCACGAGTCGAATTATGCTCGACGATCGATGGTTAGCCAACTAATGCCGATCAACCGACGATCTGTGGTCTGGCAGTTTGCGGGGTCAGGGTCAAACTTCAAACAACAAACGATCAATAGTGAAGGGATTGATAGTACCATGAAAAAAGATGAGATTAATAGTGAAGGGATTAGAGCCTTTATCTCTCTAAATGTGATTAATAATCTTTGTATTATTTTTCTTACCAAACATAGGTTAAGTAGGATAAATTATCTAATTTCACCCTATCTTGTATACTAAGCATGACCATTAAAGCTATCAGCCCTTGTATTTTTGTTAATGTTCATTTTATTTAATAATTGAACGAGCTTGAATAAGTTTTTAACGAGTTGAACATAACCCGATCCCAAGCTTATCGAGCTAATTTATAGCTTTACCTCCAATGCATCGAGTAATAGTGGGATCGGACTTTGAATTGACATCCCCCGATCTACCTTTCACTTTTGAACATTAACTATTAACTGATAGGGATGGTAATCGAGTAACAAGAGCTCGAGTTCAGGCTCGTCTCAGTTTGTCAATTGTGCTCATGCTTGGCTTGAGCTAGTTTACAAAATAAAAGAAAAAAAGAACTAGGTTTGACTCGAACTCATTAAGTATTTGTTTCATTTGAACTCATTCAATTTAGAATATTAAAAAATATTATCATTAATAAAACTATTTTAAATTTAAAGTCTATTTTAATACATAAATACAAATTGAACTTCTAAAACATTTTGAGCCTTTAACCAGTTAAATCGAAACAACCGACCTCGAGATCTTATCGATCTAATTGAGCTGAGTCCTAACAAGAGCCAAGCAGAGGAAGGGTTTTCCTCAACTTCGTTAATTATTTTAAAACAAATTCAATATTTTATTCATTTTCATTTGATTCAATAAATGAACAAGATTAAACTAGTTTTTAACGAATATAAATCGACTCCGAACTTTTGGAGCTAATTCGCAGCCCTAATGACAGAACTCAATTGTGGCCCATGTGGGCCCAAGTCACCTGTGAATTTCGCATACTTCTTGTTTGTACTTCATGGGCTGGCCACTCAAAATGATTAATACGCTATTACATTGTGCACAGTACGGCGGATCCAGGATCGCGTATTGGGGGTTGGGTCATAGTTATGACCACTCATTTACAAAATGTATTTTCTTTTATCTAATTATAAATGTAATGGATCTCATATGATGTAACTTATAATAAAAATTCTTAAAAAATTATCTTAAAAACGATCATGTATTTAGTCATTTTTTAGTTAATTTGATAATATTTATGGGATTGAAGTTGATGCTGCAACAGACAGGAAGATATCTGTTACAAAACTATCTCCACCACACATTTTTAAAAATCAAAAAATTTAAAATATAAAAATATAATACAAATTAAAATTGTGTGAAGAAAAAGATTCTGCAACACATATCTCCCTACCAATTACAACACTATTCATTTTCCTAATTATTTATACTTCCAAGTGTAGACACTAAAAAAATGAATTAACATGTCATCCATTTGTTCTCAAATTTCGACCAAGTTTTTCATAAACTCATAAACCAATGGAAGTATGAAAATCTAAAAAATAACATAATAACAAATGAAAAGATATTTAGGACCAAAATGTGTTGTACAAGAAATCAGGTATAAGTGAATATATGTTGAGAGAAAAATGAACAGAAAAATTAGAACAAGAAAAAAAGAAGGAAAAACAAGAAGAAAAACAGTTAATACCTCAATGAGCTAGCCTAAGGCCCATGAAAAGATTTTGAAAATGTAGGAAAAAGATGAGGCTTGTGGTTTCGAACCAAGGACCAAGAGGAAAAAGCAGATCCACTGCCGCAAGAGCTAACACCAGGGCAACGGAGACAATGTAAATTTGCCAACTCTATTAACTACTTCATTTTTTATTTACTTTGAGCGTATCGAAAATAAAAAATCCAAGAAAAAGAATTCTGAAACTCTGATTTCTTCAACAAAACGGAGAAGGAAACAAGAACACTTGGAGAGAATTAAAACAAATTAGATGGTCCACCATCAAGAAACTGTAGTATAACAAACCAATTACATCTCATACAATGGGTTTACTGGTTTAGTTTCTCATAAGAGAACAGAATATATCGTAATTCAAAAGAAGATACCAAAACCTAGAGGACTATAGGCACACGCAGTCCGTCATAGCTCAACTGTGTGTCGAGGCCTTCGATCTCCTTTATTCTCATCAGGTACTGGTTCACTTCTTCATGATCCATCTTATGCATCATACCTTAAGAGAGAGAGAAAAAAGAAAGGATCAAGCAAGTCAGACCTGATTGTATGGTGTTGCTGGACCAAAGCATAAGGGACGAATGATAAAAGCACGTATGCACATCAGCAAACAATCATGACGCACCATAGAGGTTGAATAGCACGTATGCTATTCAAATGTCCAGCGGAGATGCATACAACATACAGGAATGCAAGAAGTTAGCCCAGTCAGCCACTACTTTTTATCAAACGTTCTGCTTTTAATTAGATTTGCATATTATTTCGTCTTCCAAAGTTCACGGTTGGCCAGCATCAAATATAAGATGGCTTACCTTCATAGTGGAAGAAAACATCTTCTCTTCACAGATCCATCAGTTACGCAAAGATTCTCATTCTTGTAAGTATCATTTTACCTTCTATCACTAGAATGATTGCATTCCGTAAAGAGAGAATTAAGACATCTGATCGTTTTTCACTCAGATTCCCTTTGGAGAGAAGGACAAGGTCAAGGCATTTCATCAGGTAGTTTTGGCAAAGAAGGTGGGCATGGTTAAGGTAAATAACTTCTGACAATTCTCGCCGAGGAAGCATTCATGCGAACGAACTTCAAGATATTCACCTCTTTTTCTCATTACTCATCCTAATTTGTTGGGCGTCCTGACAATCAGGTAGTTTTCTTCCCTCAAATGGTAATTGTTTTAATTCTCTTCTCTGATTCCCAAACTGCCCAAAGTAAATATATTCATCCCATTGTAACAACCTCTCCACAGACCACATCCGATCCTCAACTACATAACTCATACCTACCATTGGTCTCTACTACATGTCTTATATAAGCCGCACCAGAATCACATAGGCAATGTTTACTGAGCTTCCCGACCAAAGAGAAAGATACAGGAAAGCAAAGGATCCAAGTTTACCAGTGAAAAGTGTTCTTTTCGGTTGGATTTTTCGTACTTCGTCCAAGGCCTGAAAAGGATAGAAATAAAACTCAACATTATTGTGGATTGATGCTTGCGTAAAATAACAGTGAGTTTACCCTTGGAAGGCCGAAATGGGTTGAAGAAGAGCGATCTGGTCTCAGTGCATCCTACAAAAAATTTGGAACAATTGACACATGAGGACAGAACCATGAAAACAATTACTGAAGCAAGATCAACAAAGAGAGTCACCAGAATAAGGAGTTCACAGTTCATCAGAAGTGGGTATGTTTCATCAGGTATATCACTAACGTCACTGCAAAAATATACCAGATAATTATGTAGTATAAATTTCAAACCAATAAACAAAAAAAAAATAATTAAACGATGTGCAGGGCTCAGAAGAAACACCTGATGTAACAAATGTTTCCGAATCGAAAACCAAGAGAACGATAACCTTGACCATGCCACACAGGCAAAGGAGTAAACTGAAACACAATAGTTAAAAGGTATCACAAGCTTGCACGACTATTTTGAAGCTGATATCAAGTTTAAAAGAAAAGAAATGCTTCTTGGAATCCCACCAAAAAACAGAAAAAAAAATATGCTTCTTGGAACTATCCGAAATAAATAAAACCTTAATAAATAAAAACAGCCACTTAAATAATGACCTTGGCTACGTGAATTTCAGCCATTTCTTTCTTTTTTTACCCGTTGAATGACAGCTGAAGAGATAATTCATGCTGGTGCATACTGAAAGAGGTTCTGATAAGGTGGGTTTAGCCAGATTGAAGCTAAACTACCATCCAAGGAGAACATTCCGAATTTGATGGTGTTTGAAACGATGTAGATGTACAAGTATACAACATCAGGAAATACATCACATCAATTCCCAGAAGCAAAACAGAAAAAGAAGCATTTGCAAGAGTTTGGAGCTATACTATGCTGTACTACATAATGCATTTATACTTGCTGGCGCAGACCCAAGGACCCTGTTCAAAGATGGAAGTGTGAGGAACCTTATTTCGGAAAGCAATGGGTCGTTTTTAGTTAGTATTGGATCTAATGACTGGAACATCCTTGACAAAACTATCTAATCTACAAAAAAAGTCTCATCCATTAGATCTGACAATATTTGTTATCTTACAGTGGTCAATCTTAAATCATCCTCTATTTTGAAGCTACATTCCTACCAGGGTGACAATGAATAAGGAAAGATCTTTGAGTAAATCCCTATGATAGTTCGTGGGTAGTTAGGTAGACCTATCACTTTGCATATGTAAGAGTTGAGAGCTTTGGCAAACCCAAATAAATAAATAAATAAAAATTAGGAAGGCAAAATATGTCTGAAAGGATGAGCATCTAATCTTGAAGCTCCTTGAGACAGTATGCTATCTTAAAAGTTCGAAAGAAACAGTTAATAACTTGGCCACCTCTTCTCAAAAAGCTTAAAAGTTAGGTTGCATACACATGAAACATGATGAACTGAGTAGTTCATTCTAAGTGCCATAAAAGTCAAACCTTTATGCCATGTATGACGAACGGTTCCTCTTCAATAATATTAAATTCCAACTCAGAGACAGCCGCACCAGGTGTAACCACACTTGTATCCACCAAATAGTAATGTGTCTTCTTCATAACCTGAGTAGTTACATCAGGAGTCACGCAATCAGAAGATAATAAGATCTATTTTTCAGGTTAATAACACTCCAACAAAAAAGAAAAAAAGAGGGACTTACCACTAAGTTCCCCAAAATAATCTTATTTATCCATAAGTGATATACAAGATTTGTAAGGAGATCACTAATGATGAGCATGAAAAGATGGCATACCATTTTGATGTGTATATTACATCGAAGCAATTGGGTACGATGAACATGAGTATGTAATGATTAAAGACTCAAAATGGCACATAAATAATAAGCCAAAGGCACCTAGAGAGATTGCCATGTAGACCTCAAAATCACGCTTTGCAGTATATATTGGAATATGAGGCTGAACATTGTTTGTCCAATCTCGGAGATCATCAAGACCTAGCAAATAGCAAGAGAACAAACTAGATCAACCATTTCAATGTCTCAATGCTCAGAAAAATACACCGATCAACTAACTTCCGGAATATGTACTGCTCAACTATAAAATAATGCTAAGTGTGCACTCAAGAACCTCCAATGGCATCAGCATGAGAATGAGTGATAATGACCGCATCAATTGTTCTTATCCTGACATATGCAACGGGTAATTAAAACCAAAAAGTAAGAATAAAATATAAAAATCAGCAAAATGATAGGTAAACCAGTTCTTTGGAAAATCATAAATGCAAATTTAACCCATTACCAGTAAGAAACATCTATGAAGTCTAGTTTTTAGATATCTGAGTACAAGTCCTGGTCAAGGATGAAGGAACGAAAGGCATACAAGTACAATTCTAGCAAGAAAAGAATGCCAAGACAGCACTTCGAGTCTGAAGCTATATATGAATGAAATTCCCTGACCCACTGTTGTATTGAATCAAATGGAAACTTCTATTCTCAATGCTACATCAATAGATAATACAACTGTAACATTCCAAAATTAAATAACTTAAGTTTTAGTCACCTTTCTAAAACTACATCATCTTTTGGTCATTTAAAATGACTTGGTAAGACAAACAAAGAAGATAACCCTTAGTAACGCCTTAACCAACATTTAACATATAGTATTAATGCACTCTATAGAACCTATTAGCTAGGTTTATAGACTAGAAAACTTGCCTAAAACACACAAACAAACCTGATTTCAGGTTTGCTTCGCATGTAAAAGGATTGGACAAAGGTGACATGTGTCCTATGCATGTCTAAAACTCTAATACCCTATCAATTTACTTCAATTATAACTTGAAACCAGCCCTAAAACAACACAAAATCAGCCTTTTTACCCACCAAAACATCTCCTACTCAAACTCTAAACACTAGTAGTTGTCTCAAACATTTGAGTATAGAAACAAGCACTATCTCTACCTTTAATCCCCATAAAATCCACCAAAATCTCAGCAAGAATATCACACCAAAACAAGAAAGAAAAGAGCCCAAATTAAGGTTGGAAAGATGAATTGAGCCTTGGGGATCAACTACAAGGGTTAGAGAAGTGAAAAAGGTAAAAATCTTCTCTATTTAACATATTTTTCCTCACTATCTTGTTCTTGATAATCTAAGCTACGAATTTTGCTCCTAAAACATCTTTTAACCCTGCTCTTACTAGCAAATAAAACCAATCAAGGAAGAGAAGGCACAAGAGAAAGGTGTTGGCTCCTTTGAGGGAAGGAAGTATCCTAACTCCACATTCTACTATCAAGACCCCGATCTCTCCAAACTCTTTTGTAAGTGAACCGTCATGGATTATACTTGTTTCTTGACCTCTTTAACACTCTCAACGACATGCATGAAAAGTTATGCAAAGATTTAAGCTTGCATGTGACATATTTGTGGAAAAATGATGAAAATGCATGTCTTCCTTCTAAGCCTCTTGTACTCTTCCACATATCTCTTTGTTAACCCATTTCATGCTTGTAACCATGTATTTCCTTGTTACTTGGAGCCTTAGGATTCTGGTCTTGGGAGAAATATAGTGAATTTTGGACATTGAAGGCTAGAAAACACTAATATTTGATGGGAAATTATTGCTTGAGCAAGTTTAGGGTGTGAAATGAGGTTGCAAGTGTTATGTGGTAAGTTAGACTCAAGATTGAGACCTAAACATGGTGATTTATGCTCCTAAGTATCTGAAATTGGATATTGAAAAACAAGCTTAAAATTGCATGAAAAAAAGTCATGAAAGTGATAGAAAATGACTTCTTGACTTAAAACAAGTAACGCCCAAGGCTTACATGTGTTTTTCGATGTTTTTTCATCTATGGGCTGATTGTTATTCATGTTGAAAACTGTGTATAAGTTTCTGATTTTGATAAGAATCATGTAAATATGGGTCAGTTTGGCTACCTCTTAGAATAATAGCATTGGTTTTTAGTAGTAATGGATCACTGGGAAAAAATAGGTTACAATTGAATGATAAAACATCATATAATGCAATTGATGTTTGTGTCTTGCCTTAAAGTTGTCGTGTGTAATGGTATTGTTTGATACTCTTAACTTGCATTCCCTTGATAATGAGCAAAGAGCTTCTACGCTCAACATTTCATAGCCTTTCGGTGATGTAAGCGTTTATAGTGTTAAAGACTTGAAGACTATAGTTCATTTATCTTATCTTGTGTTTCTTTTTCTAGAAGCTCCCGTATGAGAAAGTGTAACAATCCACATAGTGGTATGTCCTTGATATTGAGTCGTGACCTTAAAAATAAAGGAATCATGTCTCTATAACATATTAATTGGTGAAGAAACAACAACTCCACAAGATGAATTCCTTGTTGAGATATTATAACTTACAAGTCATAATTCACATAAAACTATTTCTAAAAATGAATGAAAACCCAATGTCATCGCGTTATTAGGAGCATACAGCCTCCATGTGTGGGATCGTACAACATTGGGTTGAGCATCACAAACCACTGCAATTGGTCAGCCTATCAGGCGGTGATTTCCGAATGTATATAATATAAAGATCTTCCTTGTAAAAAACAATTTGTTTGTACACGAGCTGTTAGTTGGCAAAGTTATATTTTAATAATCTGGTGTTGAATTCTTCCGAGATTGGTCTTGGAAAGAAGTGAAGCAACTACGGCTTGGCCACTCGTTTAATTCATAATCTTCGTCGTGTGTTGTTAAGCTTGGTTTTCACTTTCCTTCATGTGCGTATTTTCTTGACTCTAAACACAACAAATTCATACCCGAGTCCAAATGAGAGACAACTTAAAGACGGACATGAAAGCAGATGAATATGAAGGCTTGGAAAACAAGGCAGAATTGATGAAAACTATGGGATAGCATGTATACTTGAGAAAAAATGAGTTATGATCACAAAAGGTTCAACAGAAGAACAAAAAACAGAAAAGAACAAATTGAGCCTTCTTGTGATATGTTTGATACACTAGATGAGGTGGATGAGTTGTTTGCATCATAAGATCCGGATGAGGAGATTGAGGTAGACACCTTAGCTGATTCGGAAGCTTCTTCAGGAGAAGAGATGGATGAGGAAAATGTGAGATATAAAGATGACAATGATAATGACTGAAATTATGAGAATCAAAGATATTGTTTCAAGATTTAGTTGTTTCTTGTGGTTTTGAAAATTGCTTAGATTTCTCAATTTTCCTAACAGTGCATCAAGTTGTAGTGCTTTTCAAGAACATGTTGATTTTGTGATGTGTTTTCAATTTAGACCATGTAAACTTATCATTTATATAAAATAATATTCCTTTCGTCCCGGTTTGACCCGCCACAATAATTTATGTGTGTTGATTTAATAAGTAATAACAACTTTACTCTTGTGCGGGTGAATTGATGTTATATAAAATAGGGATATTTTGACATTTTTGTATAAAAAAATTATTAAATATGGAAATATTGCAATTTGAATGGGACATCCAAAAAGAAAAGTGTTACAATTTGAATGGGACGGAAGGAATACTTAGTAAGTATGTGTCTTTTAACTCTATTAGATTTTTAATTACAAAACTTATCATTTCTAATACATATTAATATGCATACAAAGTATACATATGAAAATATATACATGAATTATGGTGTTCGAATAATCCGCATAATCGACCGTTTAAACATTATTCAGCCCTGGACCGAACACATAATGAAATCATTTTTTTATAACCTTGGCGAAAGCCACCAACAAGAGTTCAGGAAGAGGTATAGTTAGTGTGTCAAACATTAGTTATTTTCCAAGTAACAGATTTTAACGGATTTCTCCCCATTTTTGAAGGACAAGAATTAAGTTCAGAGTATCCAAATTACGCTTTCTGTTTGGAAGGGGAGCTGAACATCAGTAAGAGATTTGATCTCATTCTACCTGTGACAGCTATATGAGAGGATGCTGGGCATCCCTTCTCATTGAAACCCCGACTCTGATTACAACAAACTTGTTTATCCCCCCAAATGAAGATCATTTCTCTATTCAATTAACTAGTAGCTCAGCATATTGCCTAGAAACCTTGAAAGATCTTCCTGCTTCTTTCTTTCTTTCTTTCTTATTTTATTTTATTTTGTTTTTGACCCATAGGTGATATACAGCCACAGCAAAGAGTGCCTATTCAATCTGCTAATTTTTTTTTTTGCAAAAATAAAAATTAATTAATTAATTAAAAAAAATATTTCACTTGCCGCTCAGAGATCTTAGTCTTATTATCAAGAACTCGTACGCATAGTGGCTGAAAATACAATCTTAAAAAAGTAAGGCTTCTCTGCATTTCACTCCAATGGGAACACAGGAGATGCCTTGTTCAACTCAATACTCTGAATTTCATGTTTCCGATCCTAAATGTTTAAGCATATCCTTCGTACTGCAATCTCAACCACATAATACTTTCAATATATGCAATTAATCACAAGAAAAGGTGATTTTCAAAAGCACAATGGAGCTGGCTAAGTGCTTAGTTACTAGTTAAAAAAACATCTCCTGCTTCCTCAGATATTTCATGCTGCCTATTGAACTTCAAGCGAAACTACTAGTCTACACTTGAACAATCATAAACCTGAACTGGACATGACGAGATTTGCAATCAATTAAGTTTACATCTTTGAGCTACTATAATTCTTTAATTAAGAAACCCTTCATAAAAGAAGTGTTTTTTCGATAATTACAAAACAAACAGTGTGCTTCATTACGGCTATTCTTAGGACCAGCTCTTCAAAACAATGGCAATATTGCATAAAATATGTCTTGAAGACAAACTAACACAATTAGAAATCCTTAACAGTATTAAAGTCAAGTATTATCAATTCTCTTTAGCCGCAATGCCATATCTTGGTCCTATGCTGACAGTTTCTTCTACCTCAGCCTAATCTGGCGAATAAATAGTTGACAGAACCTACTGCTTACCACTTTTTTTTATAATACTGCTAACCAATATTCTTAACCATAGTAAATGATGCATGTACAAGGGACGAGGTTCGCACCAAATACATGCACACTTTTTTGGATCAATCAACATCAGTCGATCAAACCCTCAAAACTGAAAAGCACAACCAATACTCTTATTACACAGATTTGATAGTCCATCAAGCCTTTCTACCTGAAATTTGCTCAACCATCGTTGGGTAAGATGAAAAGCATCTTCCTCCTTGAATTACCCTTGCGAAACTTTGTGGACATGGTGAGAGGCGTACTACTTAAATCAGGATCAAAAAGCCATCTAAGAAAGATATCTTTGGGTAACTCCGCAAGAACTTTTAGGCCAGGTAGTGTGGGAAAAGTAATAGAAAAAAAGTACAACACATAGCAACAGTCAAAGATTATGCAACGCGAGTTCACTTCTAGCAAGTTTCCGTGTTAGCCAATAATCCAGAGTTCCATTATGTTTATGATGATGAAAGGATCCATGCACAGACACAAATCAGTCAGTGTAATCCAATCCTAAATGTAACTTATCACAGGTTCTCATGAATTAGACATTGCAGAAGAGCATAATGTTACCTTACCCATAAGCAGGAAACCACTGAAGTGCACTATGATAGAAAAACCTGCAGGAATAATTTTTCATGATTTCTTTATCTACAGATGAAATGAGATTTCTAGTTTATGGTGTGCCATGAGAAATTTTGTAAAGTTGGCAATTGGGAATCTCATACATACTTTCCAGCATCTATCAGAATGTTTCTTCTCCCAGACAAATGAGGATAGCAGACAAGGATGCTTGTATTTCGTCTCCTGTTTGCATCACCAGGTTCACTAGCCTTCTTACACACCTATTATGAAAAGCTCAAATTCATTAGATATGAATACATCAAGAACAATGACACAAGAGGGACACAAGTCACGTACTAGACAAGACATTAGAGGATCTGTGAGGCAGCTGACACGAGGAATCCCTTCACTTGTTCCTGTGCCCAAAAATATGATTTCTGACTGCGGCGCAGAAGACTGTGACACAGTAGCCTTACTTGCATAATCTGGAAAAATTACAAAATAATGCAGCTTTTCAGTCAGCCAATACCATTTTCATACAACTTCAGAAACTACTGCCACCATAGACTCCAAAGTCTCATAACTCCAATTGAACGTATCAACTTAATTAGCTGATTCCTCTATAAATGTATGAAAAGACATCAGGAAAGAGTCTACGTGTTGTGATGTTACAATAGGGGTAAACTGCATGCATATCACCCTCCCTATGAAAGGATTGTACGAGTTATTGCTTGCCTTTACAAACGTGAGAAAAAAATATACTCCCTCCGTACCAATTTAACTGTCGTTCGGAAAATGGAATAGAGTTTCAAAATATCTGTCGTGGGACTCATTCAATGCAATCACCACTTCCGTTTATCATTAATAAGAACAAGAATGAAATTTCCTTATGTCATTAAGATTTCTTAATTGGTGTGTTTTGATTTGAATGACAGATAAACTGGAACAGGAGGAGTAAAGTACGGAGTAAAATACGCATAATATGTTGGATATGCGAATGGGGCATTCATTGGGTCTTTAACCAAGAGAGACCAGAAGCCAATGAGTCGCTTCATCCAAGCCTATAAATCTCAAAGAATCATCAATTCCCAATAGCATATATATACAACCATGATGAGACAAATAACCAACAACGAGAACAACAGATCATGATGCGAGGAAGAGACTTCACCTGCACGAAGAGAACAATGAATTCTTTTGAATGGAGAAAACCCATTCGCAGGAACCGAAAATCTGAGCCGAAAGAGGGGAAGTGAGACCCTGTGATTCGCCAAAGCGGAGAGGGCATACGGCAGGGGGAGAACTGCCATTTGGATCTGCTGGTATCAATCTCGGAATTCTATTTTGTCCCAGTCCAACAGGGAAATTTCAATTTTTCTTTTACTGTGGTTTATGTGATTTATTATTATGTGAATTTTATTTAGTTATTTGATATGAATTAGATTAATATTATTCATATTTATATTATAATAAGATTTTGTGTGAGAGAGTATTAAAATATATGTAAATAAACATTCGGTTTTTGATATTTTATAAGTTTTAGAAGAAGAGGATGAGAGGAAAATGAGAGTGAAGTAAAGGAAAGAAAAAGAAGATAAAGTATGTAATTTTATTTTTGTTTTGTTTGAGAATTTTATAAGAGAAGTTAAAATACTCTACTTTTTTTTGTTTGTAAGTTTAAAAAAAATTATAATGTATTAGGATAGAAGAATATATTTGTTTGGAGAGAGAGATGATCTTGATTTTTCCACCTAAAAATAAAATGACTTTCACCTTTGCCCTTGACCCTCCTCCCCTAAAAACTCAAACACACATTCATCAAATAATCCAGCTAAAATCTTTTCCTTTCCCTCTCCTTCCTTCCCTTTATCAACTCACAAACAAAGCCAAAAGGAGGAAAATTCATTAGTCTAGATCTTCTGGTTATGATAGGGTGTAACCCAAAGTTTTAAAGTTGTTAGATTAGCAAAGAAGTGTCACCATTGTATATAAGGCAATTACAGACACTTATGACGGGATATTGCCACGCGTGAGAACATGTTAGGTGTTGACAAAAAAAAATAATCAAATTTTAAAATACTCAAATCCCCAATACTTCTATGCATACTAACATATATGTGCATCCTTTTGTAATGGAATTAGAATTAGAGGCATTCTCTTCTTCTCTACGATGATGTCTAGGTTATGTGTAGCGGATTTGATTTTGTAATAAAACGGGAATAATAAATAATTTGAGTGGACTTTGACATCAGTATTGTGGTTTTTATTCAATCAAGAGCTTTTTCACGTTAAAAGTGACGTGTTGTGCTTGTATTTATATGTCAGTTGGCTATTTTCCTTTGGTTGGTTTGATTGTTTCCTTTTAGGTTAAAAGCAAATCGGGAAGTGATCATCTTTCCCCAACAACATTGTTCTCTTCTATTCTTCTGCTCAATACTTCCTTTTCTTCTTTTCTTGCTGACTTTTTTTTTTATCTCATGTCTCTAGATTTCGATTATATATTTCGTCTTTTCTAATGTGATTAATACTTCCCCAACACCATTGTTCTCTTCTATTCTTCTGATCAATACTTCCTTTTCTTCTTTTCTTGCTAACTTTTCTTATCTCATGTCTCTAGATTTCGATTATATGTTTCGTCATTTCTAATGTGATAAAGGTCCAACACATACACATTATAATCTTATAAATACAGACTATAACCGATCGTTGATTACTTGAGTTGATTCGTCACTGATATTTTCTCCGTTTGAGCTAGTCCAAATGATCAGCTTTCCAATAAACTAGCACTGATTAATAATAAGATTATTATTAGTTCAACCTCTAACAAAATCTAGTCTGCTGCTGCAGGAGCTGAACTGCACTCTTATACTTCTGATAGAGAGCCAAGTATGAAACCACCAACAGCAAAATCACAATTGCACACCCAAAATCATATGCATACTTTGCATACACCCTCGTTTTCTCACTAGCACCTGAATTCTTCGATTTTGGCCTCTACTGATTCGTTCCACTCTACGAGTGTTGATCTATCGTTGTTTTCTTTAGGTTCTACTGCTGAGGTCGGCTTATGGAGAGCTTCTTCTTTAGTTTCTTGTTTCACCTTAGTTTCTGTTACAATCCTGTCCTTCCTTTCTTCTGCCTTATCAGCAGCTGTATCTGCGGCCATCTTCTTATTTAAGATCGTCTCAGTTTCTGTTCTTCTATGCTGGTTGCTATTGCTGTAGAATTTCACTTTTGCCTTCTTATCATTGTCTGCGACAACAATTGCCTTCAGTTGGTTGTCATGGGAATAGGAGAAAAGAACGTGCGATACTTCTTCGGGACTCTTGTGCGAGCTGAGGATCTTCTGCTTCTTCTCTTGTAATTCTTCCAGAGCCGTCGAGAACTTCTCAAGACCAAGATTTGTAAAAGGATTCTTACTACTATTTTTGCTTATCCTTTTTACTGGTACATCATTAGATGTTATTGACAGGGATGGGGAGGTTGCTGCTACAATCTGCTTATCCGGCTGCTTTTCCACTGCTGCAGCAGCTCGATCAGAGCTCCCAGTTTTAGCATCCAATTGCTTCTTGCCCTTTGACAAGAAAACTACTGGTTTTAGCTTGTGATCCTCCGAGTGGACGAAAACGTTCAGGGCCAACCTCAGAAATGATCTTCTGCTTCTTTTCCTCTATCCTTACCAGAAGTGTAGAAAAATCGTCACGGCCAAGATTCCTATATGGATTCTTATTGCCCTTCTTATTGCTGGAGTTGGTGTAACTTGTCTTCCTCATCACACCAGCTGCTGTTGTAGCCATGGTTAGAAAAAGATGTTATTAGATTTAAAGATGTATTACTTTTGAAATGCTTGGGTAAAATGCTAATGCCACAGACACATAACTAACGAGGCTCCTGCATGCTCAAATATAAAGCTGTTTTGGCAATTAAGATGATGGTCAACATATAACCTCAACTGGACCACAGTAAAAAGGATGAAAAAAAGAAAAAGAAAACGTCATAAGCGTGTTAATCGTTTACCGGAACTTCATCATCCGTTTTGACACTCTTCTTTTACAAGAACCAAAAACCTTTTCTTGTATCGTATATCATGCATTCAGCATATTAATGTCACTTAAACGAAGAAGATATCTTATGTTTGATCCCCTAGCAGACGTAGATGAACACATATTGTACCTAGAATGTCCTAATATCTGCGTATCGGTGTAGCGGTATAGGACGCAAGAAATGGATTCATACAACAGACTCGAATGAGAGGTTCAAAACTGGATTATCTGTACAAGGAAAAGAGGGTGTTTATTGGTCTTTTCTAGTTACAAAAGTCGCAGATTTGACTTGTTATGGAGCTCAGGTACGCTGCTGTAGTGAACGAGTTATATTATGAGAATTTTCCTCTAATCGGCTTCCATAACTTCTCTTCTTCTTCAACTCATGATGGAACTTTGGGCATAATAATAAAGCATCGGTCTTTGAGCAAGAAGAAAATATGACCACCGGAATTGGTTGAGACTCGTCAGGCTCATGCCCTGAAAACTGCAGGTTCGATCACTGTTCCCGCATGGAATGATTGTAGTACCAAATTGATGATCTTCAATTAAAGATCAGAATAAAAATTCAGCCCGTACAGTCAGATTCAATTGATGAAAACGGAGAAATACTTGTTGAGAATTAGATCACCGATTTAGGGTTCTTGTGATTTGAGGAAAATTGGTGAATTCATTTCCATGAAGAAGAATAGGGAGAGAGATAGGTTAGATGATTTTGTAAAAGTCTAGGAGCTTTGAAAGGCATTTTCATCATTTCAGCTCATTTTGTTAAGTTTTAACAGAGATGAGACTAGAGTAATTAAAATGACAGTGTTCAAAACAATTTGAGTTGTCACGATATAGAAGTTTCACGCTCTCCGTGCTGGTCAATGACACAATCATGTTTCGAATAAGAAGTTGCACTTCACGCAACAATGATATCAGCATTATTTCCTAACCAACAACTCAAACAACGAAAATCCAAACCTTAGATTATAGCCTGCCACTCTAATGGTATTTGTGCTTGTCATGCTCCTGCATGACTTGCGAGAACTCCGTATTTTATTGGGAAACATAACCATGGTGCTAAATAGAAATTACACGTCCAAGTGATAGTAATATCAGTATTATTCTTGCGAGCAACAACACATACAGAATGAAAAGTCGAGAAGCAGATGTTGTGTACAATTCATCCCGAGCTGTAAGCAGCAGATTATTATGGTCGGCAGCTTCAGGAAACAGACTCGAAGAAGCCAACACGTTCCTCTTCCTTTTAACGGTAGTTCCTGTAAATTGGACTATACATAGAGTTCTCTGCGCACTTGACTAGATCAGCTGGACGAGGTAGCCTAGTGGCCAACCCTACAAATTAATGAAGAGTAACTTGATACAAGATCTAGTAGATGACTGAAAAATAGGACTACTCTTGATACTTTGATGAAAAAATAAGAGTAATAAGAAAGAGGAGGAAGGACGAGTACTCACCGAGCTCATACACCTTGGCAGCAACAGCAGCAGCAATACGAGCTGATATTTTCCTGATTATAGACAACGGAGGGTAAATCATCCCCCTTTCATAGTTCTCTTCAGTAACTTGACCGGCTAAAGCTTCCGCTGCATTTGGAAAGGAAATTATTCAGATCCTAAGCACTATATCATTAGGTCAACATCATTACTGAACGAAACAAAAGGAGGAAGAGATCACTTACAAGCTGCCAGCAGCATATCATCGCGGACTCGTATGGCACCAGAAATGACCAAACCCAAGCCAAAACCAGGGAAGATATAAGCATTGTTGGCCTGAATAATAATAAAAACCATAAGAATGGACGGCCCTTCTATATGCTACAACAAGAAGTGCAAAGAATGGAGTGTTTATATGAACTTACCTGGCCAGGAACAAAGGTTTTGCCTTTGTACTCAACTGGGTCGAAAGGACTCCCGCTAGCAAAGATAGCACGGCCCTTTGTGGAAACACGGAGATGCATCATCAGTCAAGTAAGTATCTACTATCAAAGAGACAAGAAGTATTCAGCAGGAAAAAACTGCAGGCTGCAGCTTACCTCACTCCACGTATAAGCTTCCTCCGCAGTGCACTCAGATTGAGATGTTGGATTAGAAAGAGCCAAAATAAGAGGTTTCTGCAAAAATAATTAAAAGAAATAGTCTACATCCTTTGAGTATTGCATGATTGTCATAAAGTTCAAGACCCCAACGTTCATGTTGTATTTAAAAGGAAATCAGAAGAACTCCACACCTCATTGATAGCAGCCATTGCTTCCACAACTTCCTTCGTGAAAGTTTTTCCGTGTCCAGATGTTCCAATCAAGATTGTAGGTTTGATTGCCTGAAGAGAGAAGCAAATTCATTAGCTTCCATACAAAATATTAAAAAATAAAGAGAAAAATAGAAAACTTAAAAAAAAATTTAAAAAAAGGCACAACATAAACTGAATGATAAGATTGATGGATAGGAGAAATGTCAGTCATTTCTATAAATGATACTATTTCTATAATTTGGGGATGAAAAAAACTTTGCTCCAATCATGAGTTAAAAGTCAATCATAATTTAAAAGTGTTGTCAAAATAAAATTGAGCTATAACTGGTATATCGGTTAAGTGTATATATCCTCGCTACGTCATCCATGGTGATTATCTATTGCTTTTCCTATGTCTAGAAAATTACCGGTTGGCTACAAGTTAAATATTTTAATGAAGAATTCGATAACAATATAGTTGGAAAATTAATAAAACATGTGGCTGAACAATTATAGTGAAAAAACAGTTGAACATAACGTTGAAAAGCACACTACGTGTTGAAAATTTAATGAAAAAGATCATATATTATAATGTAGATTGTTAAAGTTGTAAAGGATAAACCAAAAATATTGTGATCATGAGGAGTTTGTCATAATTGAAACCTTTGGAGGGTTTAAAATAGACCAAATATTGGAACGACAGTTCTATAATTGATGTCAAATGCTCTCTTTGGTGCCGATGGTAAATTATAGGAATAGGTATACTCATTTTAGCACCAAAGTTAGACTTGCTCTAGGATGTCGTAGCTATAAGCAGCAAAGCATTTTGGTTGCTGAATTCCGTGCAGTAGATGTGAAGCAGGCACAGACATAAGACGGCTACGAAGCCCCAGGTATCGATATGGCTTTAAGGCTTTGTTTTTCAACAAGTGCTGGTTCACTATATAAAAAGAGGTAGCCATCGTAGTCCATGAATTCTTCAGGAATCATAAACTGCCGAGGGGAATCAACATCACCCTGGTCGGCTGAATTGCTAGATGCTCCAACTCCTCCAAGGCTACTGACTTCAGATCGATTTAGTGTTGCCCTACTGTCAACGTGATTATTGCAATAATGTAGAGTGCCGATCATTACAATGATGTAGAGTGGAGACATGATATACAGCCTAGGTTTTCCTTCATCGCTGGCTGTATGCACATGACAGGTTCAGAACCATTTCCTGGCTATACGAACTTAACTGCATAACCTATTCCTGATGATGCATACATTCTATGTTGAACAGAAAAGAGCGGTTGCAGAAATGAAGCTCGACCAAGGCCCTAAAGCATGGGATGGCTGGTGTGCATGGATGACTGTTACAGTCACAAAAGGTAAATCATACAGCGCTCTTCAGAGGAGGTAGCTAAATACAAGCATGATTCGCTTCATTTGTGATGAAATAAATCAAACTTTTTGGCAAGACAGGAGAATTTCCCAGAAGTTTACAAGGGATATTATTGCTTTGTGCTATAGATGATACTAACAAAAAATGGTTTTTTTAAACTGATGCATACGATAGTATAGTGGGTTAAATGTAAAGTCATATGATACCACCCCCTTTTTTTAAGTGCGACAGTTAAGATTGTGCAGGAGTTCATGCGAGTATTAAAACTCTAGGGTTCAATTGTCAATGCATGTGAGTGGCCCAAGATCTAATATATTTAAGCCCGACCCGATGTGGATAAACCATTCTCAACACATCCCCTCACGCGAGTGCCTCATATGTTTGGATGGCGTGAGTATTTGGTCGTTGGGTCTTTAAGCTCTGATACCATATATTAAACCTCTAGGGTTCTGTATGGTAAGGAGTGTAATGGCCCGGGATCGATATACGTACTTGTTATATTTTTGTCTTACCACATGTACTTTGGTAAATTATTCTCAACAGATACATAGATCAAACCTGCCCTCGAAATCAGCAGTTGGGGACAAGAAATAATTATTTTGTACCTTGATTTCACTTAAAAGGTCTGGTAGAGGTTCATGTGCATGCGCCCAGGGCTTCTTGAATTCTTGAAGTGAGTTCTTCCTAGAGTCGACAATCAATCCCTGCATAAAAGTAATCACATTTGAACATACCCGCAACCACCCATATCGACAATATATCCTTTAGACTTGATAGGCACTTCGTGACCTTGGAGTCAACCAGCCAGATCTTCTTGCGGGTTTCTTCCACAGTAGATTTTGTCTGCAATAGTGGTAAAATCTTTTCATAAGCCTTGAACGTATTGGTCAAGAGCCTAGCATGGAGAAAAGATGATCCAGTTGTCGAAAAAAAGTCTTGTATACCTGTTTTGACAATTCGAGAGCAATAAGCTCAGCTATACCTGTACCAGCCTGCAGTAAGAAAAATCGGAAAGTAAGCCAGGATTCATAAAGAAGAAGGGGTGCAAGAAACTAACATCCTATTCCTACAGCTGGATAAGGTGACAAAAGCTAGCATCACCATCAATCAAAGGAGGCAACGCCAGAAAGTCTCGAAACTCATTAAGCTGAGAGGCGACTAGTCCTAACTTTTCATGAATAAGAGGAAAGCATGAAGAATGCGAGGTACCACATGTTGAGTTGTTGTTGAGTTAGAGAGTGACCAAAACAAGACACTTCATTGTGAAAATGATATAATACTTACCTCTCTAAACTTCTTGACTCAATTGAAACAATATTTTATGGACACAACTCACTCTTATGCCTTGAAGACTCTTACATGTCTTGGATGCCTTTACAACATTGCCATAGGGATATTTATACTACTCACCTCAAATGGAGGGTGAGGATTAAAATGATCCAACGTTTAGAAGAGACTTTCTAAAATTCTCCAGGAATAATACTAGGAATATTTCCTTAGATATTTACATAAAAAATTCTAGACAATATTCTATAAGTTATACTATAAAAATCTATAGAAAAATATTTAAGCGTACGGGTAAGTTTATGACTTTGGGCTTGGGCTTGGGCTGGTACTGTAAACCTTGATAATCCATGTAGCTAATTCTCGTTAATAGATAGTCACTCGGATTTACCATCCCTATGGCCTTTATTACACAATCTTCTACTCACTTCTTTGGTTCTTATATCAATTATGTCAAGGAACACGAAAGAGTGAAAACAGGTACAAGTGCGAGGAAGCAAAAGGAAGGAACACAATACTTCTCCAGCTCCAAGGAACATGAATGTATGGTCAGCTAAGGTACCACCAATCAGCTTTAGGGAGGAGACAACACCCGCAAGGACCACAGAAGCTGTTCCCTGTGAAGGAAAAGGCTTTATAAGTAAGAGAAAACAGTGATTTATATAGTGTTTCTATAGAGCGTGGTACTTTCACAACCTGTATATCATCGTTGAACACAAGATGAGTGTCTTTGTATTTTGAAAGCAGCCTAAAGGCATTGTGATTCGCAAAGTCTTCAAACTGTGCCATTTTCAATACATAGCAGATGAGTGGAGTTAGACAGAAGAACAGCTTATCGGGTGAAACAGATCACATGAACTTCAACAAGGTGCTGAACCTGAATAAGGACTTTTTCTCCGTAGTTCTGCTTCAGTGCAGTCATGAACTCGTCCAGAAGTTCGTCGTATTCCTGAAAGATATGATGATAATACCTTCATTTCAGACATGATAAGTTATACCATCTTAAATAATGAATGTAATATGTAACAAGACCTTTCCAGTAGCTCTTCTCTGCTTGAGTCCAATGTAGAACTCATCATTCAGCAGCTTCTCAGTGTTTGTTCCCACATCAATAGTTATAGGCAGGCACTAAGAGCACAAAATTAAGAATAAAGAAAGAGAAATTATTTTTTAAAAAAAAATGGCGAAGATGGTCTTCGTACATGGATGTTAAGGTAGATGACCTTCATGCTAAAATGTTCCCATAAATAGTGTATGCCATTACGAGCCAATTAGAGATTCTAACTATAAAGCTGTGATCTCTGAGAGGCAAAATCTAACTGTACATACAGTGACCTTAGAAACCATGCGTCAGATGAAAGAAAAGAGTAGTGGTAGTGATGCTTACTGCAGAAGGACGAACACCTCCAAGTGCTGTATACAAAGCCAGTTTCCCCACAGGTATTCCCATCCCCTGGAAACATAACATCCCTACAAGTCAGTCCCACGAGCATGCCTATGGTTAGGCCAAAGAAGAAAATAGAAATGCCATGTGAAGGAGCGGGAAATGCAGCACGAGTTGTTTTATGTTTAATAAGACTTCAGGTGTGATATGTTACCCAACTTTTTCATCGAGAAGCACAAACACATTGTTACAAACATGAGCGGTACCTGAGCCCCAAGGTCACCAAGTCCTAGAATTCTTTCACCATCAGTCACTACAATAACTTGGATGCTCTTTTCGGGCCAGTTCCGCAACACCTCGAGAATCTTACCCCTGAAACGTTAGCAATCTCCACGTGTCAGTCAAGGAGATACTAGAGGTGCTGGGCTTTAAGAAACTCATACGTCTCTTTCAAGCTGATGAAAAGACCCTGAGGACGCCTGAAGATGCTTCCATATTTTTGGCAAGCTTCCCCAACAGTTGGAGTGTACACAACAGGAAGCAGCTCCTCAACATTGTCGATGAGAAGCTTATAAAACAATCTCTCATTTCTTTCCTGCAGAGAATGCAATACATGTACAGACTATGTTATGGTCATCAAGAATTTTGCTAAGAATAAGGGCTCACTGTCACTTGGAAGTTAGACTGATAGGCTAGTTTTTTCCACATATGTAGCTTATGATAATAATATTGCATTTTCAGTAAAATAAAGAAAGGATTATTCATTGTCCAAGCACTATATGCTGACATGTCTGGTTCAAAATGCATATACGAGTTTTCTTTATGCTAGGTACTTGAAGCCATCAGCCTGTGTCATGTCTGTACAGCAAAATGATACGTCAAAATTAACATCATAACTCCATGAACAAAAGCAAGAGCATTATAAAGCAATTACGATTATAGAATGAAAAATCAAAAAGAAAAAAAAAGAAAAAAAAAAGAGGTTTGTGATATCCAATCCAAACCAGGATCTGGAAGAGTACAGTCATCTTGAGGTCAAGATAACGACCAACCAATGCTCCAAAACCATAAGATGAGGAGTCAACTCACATCGCAAAGAAAGCTCAAAGTGGTTATCATGTCGATCATACCTCAAGGTCCATCATCGCCACATATTTCTGAAGTGGAACTTGATATTGTCGGATGCTATCTAACATTCTTCTCTCCTGTACAAAATGAAAATGGACAATCCTAATTCATGATAAGGAATTTTCATGGGAACATCAAACTGTTGAAAATCATCAGTTTTCTTACCTGAAGCTCCTGAGAGATGATAGCAGGAGGAAGTAGACCAGACAAATAGTGAGCCTCTCTCTCTTTCTCGGTGAACGCAAGGCCCTTATTGAACTGTGGATCCCTCAACAATGAATAGCCACTTAAACATCAACAGACAAGAAAATCAGTCTTGCATTCCATTAACTCCAAGATCATGGCATGACTAAATTGTCATTTACGATTGCTACAAACAGGAAAGACAGAGCTCCGAAAAAAACCATGAGGAAAGAAAATCCATGAATGTGTCACCAAAATATTAATCATAAGATAAACGTTCGGTTGAAATGGTTGAAATGAAATGAACAAATGTCAAGGTTCGCCCACTGTACCCATTGCAAATGGCAACTGTTAAAGTATCTGTTTTATCACTACTGCTGTAACGGCTGTAAACTGTGCTACTTTCTTGTAGCCATACAATAATAGGGAAGGTACTGTAAGAAATAAATGGGATGCAAACAAATTCGGAAGAAGAAGGCATTTGTCCGCATTCCCTTGTTCTCCCATGACAAGACTGAGCTATTTCAACGCATGAGAAGAGAAGAAGAAATTGATGGTTTATATTGTCCGACTGTGGAGTTTATTCTCTTATATGCTGTTCCCCCTAACAAAGGGATCCTCCCTCTTGAAATACAGAGAAAGGTCCATATGAAAAATAGCCATGCTAATCAATGTCAAAGAACAAGTTGAGAAATCGTACGCCGGGATTGTGGGAACTCTTGCATCTTTATAAATAGCTCATTCGTCCCCACTTCTTTAATCAATTGGTTTTAGGATTTAAACTGATTTTAAAAAAAATGGTATGAAAGCATAGACTGAAACAGTTTTATTGTTGTTGTTTGATATAAATCATCAAAACGAACTCCCTTGTCACCAGTTCAGAGTATTGTCCCATTCATATAAAAGTTCATGAGACAATCCTCTGGTTGCCAACAGCTTTAGAAGTGAAACTCATCCTATAGAGCTGTTGAGATATGTGTGCGCAGGATCAAGAGAAAGAGTAGAATATATATATGAGAAATCCATAACCCATCAACATGGTTTCCTCCCTTGAGCTCTCCTCCGAATCCCAATGAGAGCATCCAAGGTTGTCTTGGAAGTCAGATTTATTCAATAAATCACTTTAGTCAAAATGTATAAATGATTGCTTTAAAAAACTGAGGTAATTAGTTACAGTTAAGTGAGAATGGGGTTCTTGTACTCTTACTGGGTTTCCCCTGTGCTGAGAGTGATTGCCAGGCCCATTGTTTAGTATATATACACGGATGCTTTGGGCTCAGCGAATATGTTACCACAATTGATTTTTCATTTATATTGGATCTGTTCATTAAAATTTCTTCATAAATTCCTTAGCGGTGCAAAAGCAGCCAAGGTAATTGCTTCAACGCTCAAGAGGGTTTCTTCACTCTCAGTGAGGTTTCTCATTGCCAATGGGGATTCTTAACACTTGGTAAGAGTTTTTCCACACAGTGGGTTTTGCTGCTACCTTGACAGCTTTTGAAGCAGCCACAATTCCTAATGTTGGCTCCAGAAAACCCCAGTGACAGCTTCAGTTAATCCGTGGCAGTAGCATACCTCGCTTCAAGTGGGGCCGTGCAGTACACACTTAGACAAATAAAAATCACAAATTAGATGGATTAACACTTAATTGAAGTAATCAAAGGCCAACTTGGAAACTTATAAACAATCAGGAGCCGATCTAGTCTTGAAACAAGCAAACAGTAGAGAGCTTCTTAATCCTAAAAAGAACATATGACCTGATTCATATGGGGTATGTAGCAAAACTTGTTCGATGGAGCATGTGTGGCTCGTAGAGAATGCTCTTTAACCCGACTTTAGGACATTGAAAGTTGAAACGTTTCATTGGGCTTTTAGAAGACCTTTAATTACAAAAGCGATCTAAAAATAATATGTGTTTTCATGAAAATTATAATATTTGTTTTATTTAAATGTTTCATTAAAATTACAATATTTTTTTATTAAAATAAAAAATAACATCAACTTTACTACTGTGTCGCATTACAGTATTACAACTTTCACGAACATAATAATCGAAAACAGTGCACAATCACATCATATACAATCAGAAGTACTTTCCTCCTTGCCAGGGTGTTTCCTGGTCCCCACTTTACTGTAATGTTTTTTTGGCATTCAATACAAAATGTATTTTTTTTTTTAGTTTTAAATTAATCGTTTTGATTATATAAATATTAAATTTATATAGATTTTTGATAAAAATGAATTTTTTTTTATAAAATTACGAGAGGAATTAATGAATGCTTATAACATATAAAAATAATTTGATATTTTTTTATCATAAAAAATTATCAAAAAATTAATTTGAAACAGAAAAAATATTAGATTATTTTTTATTTTTCCTTTTCCCTTTTCACTGCACAAGAGCACAATCAGCCACTGCACAGAACACCAGCTGAGTTCCGATCATCTTGTTGATTAAATCAAATGGATCAAAAATCAGAAGCATGAACCGACACTCAACACGAAAATCGCATTAACCACAACAAAGAATAAACCCTCGACAGATAGACAAAGGTAAATAAATGAGCAGGTCGAGCTAGTAGTCCAGTCTACTTTTGTTGTAGAGAAGCAAATCAAATCAAACTGACCTAGCAACGGAGAGACTCCAGGGAGTAACGAACTGATCCACCGTGGCATGATCCTCACCGTACACGTCCTCAACTCCGCCGTCGACGGTCGACATATGTCTTCAGTTCAGCAAGCTTCTCTACTCTTCGCCGTTCTCCTCTGATCGGTGCTGTTTGATTTAGATATTGATGTGGAGCAGAAGGTGGTGTGCATATAAGTGCAAGACAGAAAAAGATGCACACATGGAAAATTCCTGGCAAGTATAACTTAAAATATTCGGATTAATATATTATTTTTTCGGAATGATTTCCCACCTACCGTTGCTTCTGCTAGTCCAGTGTACTTCGAGCCGAAGGCTGCCAAACATTTATTCATCTGAGTTGTATTATTGGAACCAGCCATCGGCCCATCGGACAGCGACCCAAATTAGTCATATTTCTTAGTCATATTTCTTGAAAATTGACAACCAAAAAGTCATATTTACCAATATAGTATCCCAAATATGAATGTAAGAATAGTAGAAGGTTTCTGTTTTGATAACTTATTTCCTAAGAACTATACCAAATATACAACTCCGACACGATAATGTCCCCAAACATGTTGAACTCCTCTCATCAAACGAGGTACACTGCAGTAAATCATAAAGCTTGAAGCACACATCCAGTCACAGCTATAAGTGAAACTTAAACCTTGGATAAAGATAAAGCTTGTGGTCTCACAACTTGGACCAAATCCAGACTCAACTGCGGCGTATGATGTGTGGCGCATGATCGCATCAAACTAACCATTACTCCTTTTTGCAAACATTTTGCCGGCTACTGCAAAGCCGCACATGAGACATATTATTCTTAATTTGTACAGAAGACTTCTGGAGAAACTCTCCATTTTACTGTTTGTTGTTAAGTGTACAACAGTGTACACGCAACACAAGTCGCCCATACCATTACACCGTAAGTTTTAAAGAAAACACTCATTTGTAGCACATTTAACATTTCTTGGCGGTGAGATAGAGACATCACAGTATTTACACCCAGCAGTAGTATTTACGACAAACAATATTGACAATCTTATCTTCATGGAAAACCGATCCAATTTTCACAGTTTTACACACGCCGGTAGTAAACCTATTCATCATCGTCGTCCTCCTCATCGTCAAAATCTTCCTCTTCATCTAAGTCAATTTTATCAGCATCTTCGACCTCATCGGTATCAACAATAAAACCCCCTAGAGTTTCATCCTCTTCATCTTCTTTGGCAGTACTAACCCTGGTACGATTCTTCCTAATTGACCCTTTTCTGATTCCCGAGTTTTCATGAGCCTTGTAATGGTCCTTAGACCGTGTATGACCAAGTCCCATCTAAAAAACACAGTTGATTCAGAGGTACATTTCATTCAAACCTAGCTATGGATCATACATCATCATCGTCATCCTCCAAATCACGAATCAGTCTTCAATCAGGATAAACATTTCATCTGATCACACAAGCATTCATCGTCATCGCGTTAGATAAATCAAAACCCAATGAAACTGAAGACAAACCTCGAAGCGGATCAATATCCAACACATCAACAGACTCCAACAACCCTAATTCTCCTTCAAATAATCCATCATCATCCTCCTCCTCCTCCAAAACCCTTTCCCTGAACCCAACTCCACTCTCTTCCTCCTGCCTCTCCTTCACAGTGAACCAAACAGGACTCTCCGTCCCATTCAGACACACCATGTCGCCGACGCCAAGGTCGCCTTTCTCCAACCTCTTATACGCCCTAATCGGACTCCCATCATCATCTCCCTTGTGTTGTTTCACCCAAACCGGGTTCTTTCCTATAACTTCGAATGAAACCCTTGTTGAGTCCGATTTTGATGAGAGGTGAAACGAGATATGATGACGGAAGACTGTTGTGTCGTTTGAATGGAGCCCGTTTCGTCTGCCGAATGTGGTGGGGGTTTAAGGTGGGAGTGGGAGCTTGAATTGGTGCCGTCTTCGCCTTTTAGTTCTATCTCCATTTTTTTTTTTGGAACGAGAGAAGGTGAGTGTTGGGTCTTTGGAGGGAATAACTTCATGCATTTAAAAGTTCTCTGTGAACGACGGCGAGCGGCGGCGTTCCGTCCCTCGTTGATCCAGGAGTAATTAGAACCGGAATCAGACATTATATATCGTTTTAATATATTGGGATAAATAATATTCTCATTCATTTTAATATATATATAAATATTTTAATTATATTTATATATCGATGTGAATTTTGATTCATATACGATAGAAAGATCTCTCTAAACCCGAAGGATAAATAGTATTGCATGGTTATAAGATCAGTTATGTTATATGGTTTACAGTATGACCTATAAAGAAAACCTTTGTGAATAAAATATATGTGACTTAAATAAGAATGTTACGATGGATGAATGAAGTCTCTTTAATAAATGAAGCTACAAATGATAAGATCCGAAAAAAGTTAAAAGTATCAGCTATTGTCATTAAGATGTGAGAAATGAGAATGAGATGATTTGATCATGTGATATGTAGAGACCCAAGCTCTGCGATAAGGCTATGCGAATCCATGGAGATAACTGAGAGTAAACGGGCAGAGGGAGACCCAAGAAATATTGAAATGAGGTTATTAGACAAGACCTTTTTGCTTGGACGGACAAAAAATATAATCCTAAATAGATCTATTTGACGAAATAGAATAATGATTGAGAGGTTAGTTAAGTGGGTCATAAACATTTTTTAGGACGGAAGGGATTATTTTCAGGGTAGTATTTCATTAATTAGGTATTTCATTATACATGACCTCGTCGTTGTTATTTTTATTTTCTTGCTTTGTTACTCAATTATTTTTCGTCATGTTTTCATTTTTTGTGTTGCATGTTTGCTTACGAGGGAATGAGAAACCATCTCTTTATCTCTGTTACAACAAAGATGAATGTTTACGTATTTGTTTTTCTCAAATTGACAAGATTATTTGAATTATTATTATTATAATAGTTATAAACCCTTAAAAATACTTTATTCATTTTTACCAAAGGGCCCCTCAATTTTTCCCATAAATTACAAGCTACGAGTAGATGCAAATTTTTCCCTTCAACACCACCAAATCAGGATCTAATTTCTCTCCCTGCACAAGTAGGGTGTCATTCTCTGCAGTCTGGGTGTCGTGCGTGAAACAGGGAAGCGCGTAGATTCAAGATCTCCTCTTCATTCCATCAACATGGTGACTTTTTCTGCATATCGAGTAAGCTTCCTCTCCGCTGTTCTTTAAATTCCTTTTTGATTTTTGATATCCGTTCTTCTTTTCGTATTAACGATTCGGCTGATGATAGTTCTGGTATTTCGTGTGATCTTTCTGGTTTACTATTTTGATTTGATCCATCCACATTTTACATTATGAAGATCTTCCATGATCACCAGGTCGTCGTTGTCAGCGTTTGTGTATCTTGATCGGAGTATGATTGAAATGCGAGTTGGGTTGGAAGTTGATGGGGGCAGAAGTCCATTTGTAAGCACGGCATTTAGCTATAGCAGCAATGGAGTCCGAATCGGTCGAGAGGGGTCTAGACCTGGCCATTGATCTGTGGTTCGTATGTTATGGTCAATGTTCTAAGAAGTTCTAGGTAGTCCGTGATGATAGGGCCGTCTTCTAGATACGATGTGGCTCGGCGGGACCTAGGCTTATGTGTAATTGTTCAAGGGAGGTTCATATCTCATATCTTCCAATTGCAGATCGATTTCATTTTAAACATGCTGACGACAATTATAAAAACGAGTGATCATGTAAATAGACATTTGAAGCCGAATAAGTGCTGTGGTACTGATACATGCACAAGCTAATTATGTGTTGTGGTAAGACGACTAGGCGACCAGGTATAGCTTTTGAGGAATGCGTAGTACGAGGATGATTTTTGACTTTTAACCATCTCTTGCTTTTATTGAAAATGGAAAAGAGACCACGATCAGTTTCTTTCTCTCTTAAAGGTGTGGCAGTGGGAGGATGCAATTGGTAGCACGGTGTGAAAACCAATGGCGGTGTACGTATATGTTCTACATACCCACACTAGATCGTGGTTTAACATGAGTTCCTAGAAGTAACTTGAGCATGGCAGCATCATCAGCGTGAGCTGGCTAAGTTGTTAGTTAACGTATCAGTAAAAATCTTCACGATGATGTTGTAATTGGATTTGAGAGGATCCTTATCATGGAGCTAATACTTTGCCATGCCTCATATTCCTTCTGAAAGCTCCTTGATCTGTGACAGTTTGAAGTGGAGATTATGTAAGAGAATATCTGTTTTGTACAAAATTGACGATGATTTTAGTCAGGCGACTATTAACAGGATCAATGGTGGTTGCTTTGTCTAGTGGTTTGGATATTGATCAGGGCCTATTATTAGGAGATCTGCTGGTGGCATATTGCTTATTCAAGGTGGAAAGTTGGCACTCTTGGTCTTGTAGTATGGATGGAGATCTTTTTTTTTATCCTTTTCTTCAAAGTTATATATGGATCACAGAGCTCGTTTCTACATGGTGTGTTTCTTGTCATATTTCATTAATGTGCCTATTATGTTTTGCAGGATTCATGTCCTATGGTAAAAAACATTCTGCTGTTGGATTCTGAAGGGAAGCGCATAGCTGCCAAGTATTACTCTGATGACTGGCCAACAAGTAGTGCAAAGTTGGCGTTTGAAAAATCCATATTTTCCAAAACCCAAAAGACAAACGCCAGGATTGAAGGTATGCCTATAAAGCTATCATGTATTGTCTTCATGACTTTCACAGAATGAAGCTTCAAAAAATTCCGCCTTTCCGATCTCATTTAATGACTAATGCTTAGCTTTTTGTAAATATATCAAATCAGTTTAGCTTTTTTATTTTTGTCTTTGCGATTCAGTATGTCATAAAAAGTCAATTAGGCCAGCCTCGAAATGGAATGAGCAAGATGATTCCCTCTGATAAATCCACATATGGCTAAAAACACACAGCAGTGATGGAGTATGTACCGAGTAGCATAAGTGACATCGGATATGGAAAGTCCCAAGGTCAGGTTGAGATGCAAAAGGTGGAACTTTGATTGTCGTTAGGTGCTACCATGATATCGACAAGGTTCTTGATTGAAAAGTGACTGTTTGTTAGCATAGGAAGTCAATCGACCTTTCTATACCATAATGGACTTCTGTATGTTATGATATATCCTTCCATTGGCGAATACTTTCACCCTGTTCCATATTTTGAAGTGTCATAGTTGGTAGTCTTCGCTTTGTGTGATAAAAGAATCCAGAAGTCTCCCCATTCATGTTCTCTTCTGTTGAATCCTCCTATTATTTCAATGTTATATCAGTAAAACTTATGTACAGTCTGTAAAAAATGTTAGATCCATTTCAGAACTGGCGTTTTGAATTTCGTAGCTGGAATTTTTTATGCCTATCCACCATAGTATGATTCGAGTTAACAATTTCTTCCTGCATCTTACCTGTCTTTATATGGTATGGCTTTACAGCTGACATAACAATATTTCAAGGCAACACTATTCTCTACAAGTTTGTCCAAGATGTGCACTTCTTCGTCACGGGTGGTGATGATGAAAATGAACTCATATTGGACTCAGTGCTTCATGGTTTATGTGACGCTGTCAGCCTAATTTTGAGGTGTGTCTGCTGGGGTTCTTGTATCTTAAGTCAATTTCTACTGCACTTCTCGTCATAGACATGATGTTACAGAGTGCAATGTATTACAGGAGCAACGTAGACAAGAATTCGGCACTTGAGAACTTGGATCTTATTCTGTTGTGCCTTGATGAGATAGTGGACCGGGGGTGAGGACTGAGGAGAACTCTCTCGTTTCTTAGCTGTAAAGATATTTAACCATCTGTTCTATCTTGTATGAAGTTCGAACAACATTATCCCTTTGTAAATGTGGTTTACAAGAAAAAAACCCTTGAATTGTGATAAAACTAGTCTTCGGTGTACTGAGGACCTTGCACCACAGAGAATTCCTGGACTCCTAGTTACTCAGGACTTCTATGTTTTAATGTAGCGGGTTCAGCTATGCTTCAGTCCTCGTTCGTTTAGTTAGTGATTTCTCTATGAGGATGTACACCTGATCCAGATCATGTGATTGGGTCAGGAATCTTTTACGCTGAGCCATGACAACGATTAAGCTCACCGCTCACTTGTAGCAGTTTTCTCATGTGAGACAGTTTCTAATGCAAGTAATTGCAAATGATTGACTCACATCTTTCACTTGCTTCCTTGCAGGATGATTCTTGAAACAGATCCTGCTGTTATTGCAGGAAAAGTTTCAATTATCAATGTTGATGGAGCTGCACCGTTGTCAGAGCAGGTATTACTCCTTCTGCCAAAGCTTTTGTGAATTCCTGGTCTTGCCTTTCTCTCCTGTTTGCTAAAATCTAGTATAAATTCTTCTACAAATATGCCGCCTTGTTTAAAGTTAAAAAAGTACTACCTTGAAGCTGAATGAGTGGAAAATGGTCTATGGTTAACGATCGCATAGGGACTGTTGAATATTTTCATCATCATATCTTGCTTATTTGCTGACGCTTAACTTTTGTTATATGACAGACCATAACTGAAGCCTTAGCTATGGCACGCGATCATTTGGCGAGATCACTTTTGAGCTAAATGCGGCTCTATACATAAGCTGTTGATGATCTACATTTTTGTGACCGATGTTTGTCGACCTCTACCCTCTCTTATTCATTGTTCAATATTCAAAGCACTCTTTTCAGGATCTTGTTTTCCTACTTCTGGTGGTAATCCAGCCTCAGCAGGGTGGAGCCCCCACAATATGGTTCCATTAATTGTTCGATTAATTTGATCTTCATAAACGCCTTTATTTTTTTTCTTCAAAATTACCGATCATACTTGTGGTGGTGATGTCATTTTTTCCTGGGCAGAGGGTGAGTGATGTCTATTGTTGGAGGAAGAGTGAAGAAGGTGGAGGCGGCAATGATTTAAGGTTATTAATGAGAGTTTCAACACATTAATGGAACTAACGAAATATGAACAATAGAGGGTTAAGTGTCTGTTATGAAAATTGATGGTGTTAATGTCCAGATGCATAAAAATACAAGTTATTTAAGTGTTATTTTTTCATTTTTATCTTGAGTTATTATTATTTTTTTTAATCTGTTGGAAAACAAACGGGCAGGATCAAGCCGGGGGCCAGAGGGATCACCTGTTGTCCTTTTTGGATGCTGTTCTTTTGCTGTTCAGTTTTTTGAGTGCAAAAAATCGAGATTTTTTTTTTGTTTTTGTTTTTTCTTTTTCTTTGGGTGAAGAAAAATGGGTGTTTGAATTGTACAACAACACTGTAGGGAATCCGACTCCGTGATGGACACCTCTAGTAATGAAATAAGTGGACGAGAGAAAAAGAACCTTTTTTTCTAAAGGGTGAAGAACTTGGTTAATTACACAATGTCTTTACATGGTCAAAGAGGAATAAAAATATTACTAGAATTTAAGCAACAAGAGAAAATTAGTTTAGTTGCATTCGAGGGAAAAATCATACAGCATAAACTTCATCAAAGTTCATTTAAGAATTTTGAACTCCATTTACATAAGGGCGCCTAAACACCAATAAAAAAGCATATTTGCCTAGCAATTCTATATTTGCAGTCTACAAGTATGAGTAATCTGCAGAACATAAACACAGAAAGAATCATATATTCCGCAACCAACGTCTATGCCACCCTTTCCACCCCTACAGCCACCATTTTGAACCATTGTTACAAAATAAGCAACAAGAAAATGCTTCCATTATCCAAAAAAAAAAAAAAAACAACAAGAAAATGATCATCCGAGGAGATCATTTCTGTAGCCCGCCGCTTGATTTTTACATGTTCTAATGATCAGAGGAGATAATCCACCCATTGAGCAACAATAGTAGGAGAACCGTACCAAGGACGGGAGACATCATCCGATCCAACAGGCGAATGATAAACTCCATCAAAGCTGAGGTTAAGTGCACCCACCAAATGAGCAGATACTTCTGGTACAACTCCATCACCCCATACATCAGCCCTTCCACATACCTGTAGAAAAGTATCGAGACATATCAATAAAAGAACCAACAAACCACCGGAAGGAGATGTTTGACAAGAAGAGAAAATAGGGAAGCAGCGCCTCCCTGGAAAAAGAAAAAACAAAATTTGCATGTAAGTTGGTGAGCGTATAGTACTGACTGGTTGGCTATCATACACGTAAAAGCTTCTTAACTCACGAGATCAACTATCTTCATGTTAAAGATGCAGCTCCCTGAACCCTGACATTGCAAAGCATTAGACATACTGCGACGAGCCGATTGAATGAATGCTAGCGATGCCAATCTTAAACAGCTTGTATGATTTGCAAGATGTGACATGGGCATGGAGTACCCTCTTAAGCCCCTGTTTGTGAAAAAGGTTGTTTATCTAATGTGATGTATTGTCAAGATCCAATCCAACAAGCCTAAGGACTTATGCCAGAAAACCCTTAACGATAAAAACCAGGTTTACAATCATTGTAAACTGTTGGATACTTCAGTTTGTTGAGGATATGTGTGAGCAGGTTTACCCACCTCGACCGTGGAGAAACAGAAAGAATAGAATATATATATATAAGGAACCCATAACCCATTAGCTTAGGCTTTTATGTTAGCAGGGCCTAGTTCATATGTGTATTCCCCTGCTGCGTTGCGTTGTTGGTCCGCAGAGAGCACAGAGAGGGTTGATCAGGTGCGTAAGTGGCCCAATCCTTACAAAGGACAATTATATACCCTTGATTCCTTACAAATGAGTTGTCACCTTCACAACTGGAAACTGAAATAGACATTTCTATTTCTACATGTCCAAAAGAGATCTAATTATTAAACTGAGAACCCTACATATAGCCACTTTAACTTAATCAGCCTTTTTATCTTATAGGAGAGACGATGATTCTTCAAGAAGTAGATTCAACTGAACATCCAACTCCATTATTATTGAACTTTTTCATATACCAGTCCTAGACGATGAACTCGATGAGTCAATAGGGACATGGTATTGCATGTAAGTGTTTCTTCCTCACTTGACTTCAGTCAGTAGTTATTAATACTCCAACTTTCTTCCGTACAACATGCCACAGTCTATTCTTTATCTATCCATTTATTCAACTTATTTATGTAAACAACTCAATCTGTCAACATTGAAATCAAACAGCTGCATGAACTATGTCAGCGTTTTGCTTTTAACTTCTCTCCAATGCATAGTCGGATAAGAACGGATCATTAAGGACACCTATTTAGGTACTTAATCATGACAACTGCAATGAAAAGTTGGGATACATTATAAAGACCACTTCCCTGAAATAAAACATTATAAAGACCACTTGAGGATAAGAACCTTCCCCTGGCTTAAAAGGCTAATTTTTGGAGAACGTCCTGTACAGACAGTGTGAGATAGTAGATAATAATATGGCAATACCATATTTGGTCAACGAGTAAACTTTGCAAACTAATGCATTCACACTCTTGTAAACGGAGAGACAGGAAAAAGAAAAAGAAAAAGCCAGAAGGATGAAAAATGCACCTGCTTGTACCCCTGTCCTATGAAGCGAGCACGCAGAGTTGAGGAACTTGACATTGACATGGCAACGTCACCACCACTAGTGGCCCCAGCGACTGCTTGATCTTTACCACTAGAAGCTACATAATCAAAATCTTCATTTGAGTTTCCAATGATTCTTGCCCCTTTGATATATCTACAGGATAAAGTTAAACGTAAGAGAATGCTATATTTAGACTCCTAGGAAACTGAGAGCAAGAGGGATCAAATATTCATTTGCATTTCCAATGATTCTTGCCCCTTTGAAATGTCCACAGAATCAAGTTAAAATATAAGAGAGGGCAAATATCCTAAGCAACTCCGAGATGAGGGAGGCCAGTGTTGTGTGAAGAACAGGGATTGAAGTGAATGAAAAAGGAATCCCGAATATGACAACAGAAAGTATCACACATAGATTGGCGATGGATAGAACATGCTTGAGCTGAAACCAGATCAAGGTTCCTTGGCCTTGAAATGGTTATGTAGTCATAGAGAAGTTCCAAAATAATGTAGTGAAAGGGCAGCTTAAGACACCCATGGTACCAGGAACTCTAGTAGGAAACATACATTGCGGAAATAAGGAGCCAAGCAACTCTTATTTCTAAATTTGATGAAAAATTATATGCTAGCCAAGCACAGGTCAGCAAATGAAGATATCCTTATAGTTACCTTCCAGCAATACATACATATCTAATGTTCGGAGAGATGACAGCTTTCGCACAATAGTTCTCAACATAATCCAAGAGTCCCCTTGTTTGATCAATAACTCCCGCCAAACCTTTTGGAGGTGGCCTGAGTAGCAAGTAAGCATACATTGGTAGACCGAGTAAAAGATAAATTAAAAGGAGAATATAAAGAATATACAATTAACAAACTCAAGAATGAGCATTGAGAGCAATAAAGCAGCACATACGTGTGGGGTGTACCAAGAGTTAGCAACAGGGAGATATCAGACATCCCAAATTCCTCCATGTAGACCCGGGCAAGCCATCCTCCAGCTGAGTGTCCAATTAAGGAGAGAGTCTTACCTATGAATCACAGAACATTTGAGACTTACTAGAAAGCAACTCATTGAGATAGTTACAACCATGTCTCAGTCCTCATATTAATAGATATTCGTTAAATTAGGTGCGAATCATCGTTAAGGAAGGCGCCAAACCCAATTTGACTTATTTCTATTTCAGGCAGCGCTAAAGTTTTTAGAATACAAGAAATATTTAATCTTCTAATTGATGAACAAGGTTGACTCGCTCAAATTGATTTATCTTATTTCAAGCGTGAGCTGAAATTTTGACAATTTACCAAGAAATGCCACTAGAGAACACAAAACTAGGAATATAAATTCAAGCTGCGGTTTAAAGTAGAAACCTTGAGCAAGCTCCTTTGCGTGCTGCACAGCCTCATCAATTCTATTCAGGTACCTGCAGCCTTCACAAAGCTTTCATCAATTGAATTCCCCCAAATTGATTAATTTGCAAAAGCATTCATCTATTTCACAAGTATTATTTTTTGCCATTTACCAGTCTAGAACAGGACGAGGACGAAGGGTTCCCTTCCAATAATCGGGATCAAGCAAACCGGCAGCATTCCTAAACCAGTCGACTCTCGAAACCTTTGCGACGACGGTCGGGACACCGTACTCCTCCGCCAATGTCAGCTTCAACTTATCGTAATCGCTCGTATTGTTCCCTAACCCCTGCAATAACAATTGCAATGCAAGCTGCTCACTATTGAGAAGAGATCTCAAACAACTACTACTAATAAATACTAACCGGGAGAATCACAGCAGGACGAGTGGAATAGAAAAGTGATGAGGATGATATGGGTTGTTGTTGTTGCTGCTGCTGCTGCTGCAGCAATGCGAAGCGGTGACGATGATGGCCGAGTCTTGGCTTCGGTGGCTGATGAGGCGCGAGGAACAGCGGGGGCGGCATTATGAGTGTTGTTGCCATGAAATTGATAAATAACAGTTGTGGTTATGCACAACGCAGTCAGCCACCGTCGCCGGCACACCACGCGCCCTGGTATTATAACAGCAAACTGCGCCTGCAGATACCGTTCAAGTGACTGGGATTGAATCATGTCTCACCAGCGAAAATGAATTACACCCCCATCCCACCCTCCAAGAAGATTTCTTTGATACATTTAATAATATTAAATATGATATATTATAATCAAATATTAATAAAAAAAATTAAAATATGTATTATAAAATTTTTCAAATTACATGTTAAATAATACAATGAAAAAAATATTACAATAATTATGGAATAGAGATAATAGAAATCTCATCTTTAGTTAACCGTCTTTAATATTGTTGGATACTTTCTACATCCCTGATAAATTAAGATGAGTTGACTGGATACGATTATTAAGGAATTCATTGACTTTATGATTTTATACGAAAATATCCGTTGTAATGATAGGGAGAAATTAATAAAGATTGTGAATGGATAAATAAATAAATAAGATAATATAGGAAAAAAAATGAAAACTATGAGTTGATAAAAAGAGAAAGTATAATAATGAAGAAGGTGATGCGATATAAAATATGAGATATTTTGAACTTTTACACCCCAAAAAATTAATAGTATCAAATTAAAAAATGTTATAGTTTATATGAAACGTTCATATTTAATTATGTGAAATGAAAAAATATTTTATAATAATTTTTAAAAAAAACTATTTGATTGTTTAATGAATCATTTATGACCTATTTTATGATATATGTGATAAATATTATGAGTTTCATGGGGTAGAGGGAGTTGCTTTCGGTCTTCATTTTGTGCCATCCTTGGACCCATCACCAATCATATATGAATGAATACAAAGGAAAATTTTGTGGTGAACAACGAACCACAGTAACCCGCAATTTATTGCCCATTCTCGAACATTTCAACCTAAACTAGCTTCCTCTTTTGTAATCTAAAGGACACTCTCTTCTTCTAAAAAGTGGAAAGAAAGATAACAATCTAAAAAGTGGAAAGAAAGATAACAAACCATGTAGCATGAAAATACATGTTATCTTTCCCTCCACAATCTATAACGTGAGGTGCACAAGGTGCTGCTTCAAACAAAACCCATGAACAAAGATTTCAAGGCTTCTTCACATACATCCCTGTATAGATCCTAGAGCCTTCAAGTTCTGCATGAATCTCGCTCTCTCTCTCTCTCTCGTTCTTATCCCCATGGGATATCTCAACAACCATCCATCCTCATCAAAAGGGAAACTAGTAGTAGGGAAAACGAAGAACACCAAAGTGTGAATACGAATCGAAGTAGTAGTCAGCGTTGGTCTTATCGTCAGCGACGATTGCTGAATCACTTGATTCCACCATAGACGCGTCTATTTTTGAGCTCTCAATCGTTTCCTGGTCAATCGAAGCCTCCTAAAACAGACCATTTATTCTTTCTTTTCCCCTTTGCTCAGGATGTTATGAACTTGATCTAAGCTCCACTGCGGACATTTCTCTTGGGACTCTCGGACTGGTCGATGAAGGCTGGAAAAGGGAAAACAATCATGGCCAGACATCACAAAAGCATAATAGAAGAATCTTCACTGGTTTTGCTGTGCCTGCAATAATCATTGCTCGGTTCATGTGTTAAACTAGTGTGTACACACTAGTTGGCCAGCTTTATGTTTATTTGACAGGCCAAGGAGTAGCTGATAGAGCTGCAGGTTGCATTAGTTAGCAACTGCGTGTTTCGCAAACCAGGAATTTGTATGGTTTTGCTTTGAGAAATAAAACTAAAAACTCACTAAACAGCAACGGCAGCGTGGAACTTATGACTTGTTATAACTAGTTCATGAACCATGCTCAGGTACCTCTCCAAGAGTAAGAAGATATCGAATCATAGCTAACATCAATTTTGATAGAGCTCTTGTAGTAATTAGCTGGGGCAGACATGAATCACAGGATCTAACCCTTTCATCATCAAAGGTCGTACATGACAATATATTATGAATCCCTTGATCGCTTTTTTTCGCTGATGATTGAGTCATCTAGGGGCCATGGTGACCCAGCCATGACTGCTTCGATTTCCAACATATCCCGTGGAACTTTGGTCATGTTTATGCAACCACTTGCCGTAATGTGCTGCACGAGCAAAGCAAACAACAGAAATGAGACCTTAATCAACAGCTACAAGCACACAAAAAATCATCGTTTCAATCATCATAATTCAAGCACACCAGAAATCAATAGCAGTAATGTAATGCAATGGAAGAGCCATTAACATCAGACTTTGGCACGCGTACAAGATGAAAGTGGAGTCGAAATTTGCAATCCCCCCCCCCCCCCTTCTTGTTTTTGAGTGATTCACGAAACACAAATTAATTTCTGCAATGGTTTTATTAATAACGTTTTCATATGGAGAAGCAAACACGGTTTCTAGGTCGCACATGGTTACTGATTTGTCGAGCAAATGAGACTCATAGCATATTGTTGGCAGTAACAAAAAAACTTCATCCTAGAAACATAAATCAGTAGATGGTTTCTGAACTAATCATAAACCAGGTAAATGCAGATCAACGACATGAAAGAAATTCCAAACAAAATCAAACCTTAGCCAAGCGATAATTCCCGCTTACTTTAATTCAGGTGCAATCGCATATTAGTCAGTAAAGCTTCCATAAATTTTTGATCTCTATAAGCTCTAGAATGGCTAAATTCTATTGAGAATTCTAGACAGCATAGATCCAAAGTAACAACGGGTCCATGAACCCTTCTTCTACTCTTAAGGATTTTGACGCAAGACCTCGGAAAAGGTTCTGAAGGATATTTTAAATTGTGTTTCCCTGTTTCAACATCGCTTAGGTTTCGACACAAAGAGAAATCACTTACAAGATGACCTTTAACTACCTTGGAGCAATGAGGAACTTCTTTACTCCCTCCGTCCAAAAAGATTGTATTTTTTTTTATCGGGCACGCATAATGATAACTTTGATCGATATTACGGAACGATCAAACATTGTTTTTTTCTAATAGTAAAAACACTAATGATAATAAACATTATGTATAATAACTGTGAGCCAATAGAAAATTAAAATCATGTTGTTTAGATTAGGAACAAAACCCTCAAATTGCATACTGAATACAATAAGAAGGGAGAAACATCCCAATAATTATCGGACAGAGAATACTAATTACGACAAGGTTATAAATATAAAAATGTTAAGATTAGACCTTAAGAAATTAAAATAGTCTTTCGGGGAATTCGAATTGGAGAACAATTGCCCCAAGTGAATATAGATTCATTAAATCTGATATATCCACAGCAGGCAAAAAGTCGTTTATGCTGTGAAAAAGTAAGAAAGAACTGCAATGCAACATTAATGGCATTGTTGCACTTTATAGCAAGGATACAGATAAGAAAGCTGCTGTCAATGGCCTTATCATTCAAGAGGCTACCAGAGGAGCAGATAAGGATTTTTGATAACATTGATCATTGGTGCATCATAGTAAGAATCGATGAAATCTAGGGAAAAACTACCAGCACTTTGTCATTGAACTTCAAGAATAAGACAGAGTAAGAGAAGCTGAATAAGTAGGGAGTGTAAATGACATACCAGATTACTTTCAATTCTAACTCCTCCAAAATCTTTGAGTCTCTTAATGGCATCATGGTTGAAGAACCTCGAAGTTTTAGAATTCTCCACAGCAGGATGTAGTAAAGCGTCGATGAAATAGCATCCAGGCTCAACTGTAATGACCTGAAATAAAAGGGGCATATCAGCAGTATGATTGTTTTTTCCAAATAAAAATCAAACAGAAGAAGCAACAAATGCAGCCTCATGTTAAGTGATAAAAAAGGCCAAACGCACCAAACAACCCCCCAAAATCAAACATGTCTTCGTTGTTTGCTATTTATTTTTATACGAAATTTCTAGCAACAATACTGAATAACGCTTGTAGAAAATACATAAAAAGTTTAACCTCGAAGACTAGAGGGTATCATCACCTTATAATTATTCTTCGTGCTTGATGAAGATATACTTGTTTTGCAAAGCCCATAGCTTGGGAAGAATAGCAATTCATCAAAAGGTAGGTGGGGTCCGCAAGTGATTGTGAAATTAGAACAAATGGAATTATGAGCTTAACACTAGCATGTGCTCCCCCAAAAATTTGTTCATAATAGGCAGCAGTAACGGGAAGTTCATACTTCATATATCCACCAACATACAAAGAACAAGAAAAACAAAAAGAAGAAAGAAAGAAGACTATGCTTATCACAAGGTGCATAACCCATAAACCAATATTATGAAGGAAATACTAACCATATCCTCCTTTAGTTCTCGAACTATACGCAAAGCGCTCAACCCGGCCTCTTCAGAACGTTTTAAGCCCTGCATTGCAAGCATCAATTGGTCCTATTGCTGCTGGTTTGAGAAAAAAAAACAAAGGGTATCATGAACTAGATATGACACAAACCTCTGTGTAACCCCCAGGGTCATGTGTGTCAAGACCAAGCAAATGGCCTAGACCATGAGGCATGAAAATGGCTCCCAAACGTTGATCCATCATATCTTCTACATTACTGGAAACAAGATCCAAGCATGAGTAAGATAATAATGAAACTGTTAACGGTCAAGAAAAATAAACAAATGAATAACTAAATAGAGGAAAAATGATTTGTGTCATGGCACATTATGTGCAGAGTTAAATCAAAGAAGATACATTGCTTGAGATTAAAATGCACAAATGAATAGTCGAGAATACAACGTGAATGGATCTTAGCCCTTCATTAATGTTATTTTGGGTTTGGTTTAAAGGATTGAACTTAGCCCTTCACTAATGTTATTAATCACAACCATTGAATTATCTAGATAAACAATTGCATTTCTGTGACATGTCTTCAACCCGCCAAGCCCCACTATTTAAATAATAGAAAAGGGATTGCCTTGTCCTAGAAAGGCTACTTTATAGCAATAGGTCGGACCATTCACGCTTGGATTCATTCCCTAGGATTTTCATTGCGATTCATATTTAAAGAGAAGTGCGGAAAACAAAAGAAAGATTTACCCAACAATAATGCCTCCTTCCTCCAGAGATTGTAATATGATTTTTTCTGCAAGCCTGACAGAACAAGCAGATAACCAAGCAAGTAGCATATTAAATAACCAACCACACAAAGCAAGCAATACATCGGAATGAGGTCCTCTATCAGAGTATGCAGCTATAGTTTCATGCAAGGCTTTGAGATTGAGAGATGATTTTCTCGTTTTTTCCATGCACGCTACCATTTCATGTCATGCAATAAGTCCTTGAAATAGGGATTCAAGTTTAAAGATTATTCATATCATTTTACCCTACTCATGATTTGGAGGACTTATAAGTTGTTAAGATATACATTAGTAGACCTTTTATCATCAGTTCGGACTTTTGATAGAGTTGGTTCTTCGACATGATATCAGAGCAAGGCGAAGAAGAGGGCACGAGTTGGATCCCTATCTCCCTCATTTATTGTTAGTTATGTGATTTATTTATGTGGAACTTATATATCACTTGATTTGGGCTGGGCCAGTGATATCCACACTTCATAACCCAAATGAACATTTATGTGAGGGGGTGTTAAGATATACATTAACATACATTTTATCATCAGTTCGAACTGTTGATAGAGTTGATTCTTTGACATAAGTAATAATATAACTTAAATATAATTTTATTAAGCAACTTCAATTGCTACATTTAATTTTTTTCATGTAGTTATATATCATCTTTGCACTTTGGTTATCTTAATGTTCAATATCTTTTGCAATAAACATGATTAATTAAAATTTTTGTAAAAAAAAAATAAGCTTTGTATTGCTTCTAGTTATAAGATAAAAAAAACACTTATAATCACACATAATTAGTGCAAGCCTTGCAACTCTAACATCAAGAGTTTTTTTCCCTTATAATATACTCTCATTTTTATAAGAATTTACGTTGATGACCACACAAGTAATTATAATCAGCACGCGTTGAGGCTGATTTTAAATCGATCACCGTGGCTACAGCAACCGCACTGAGTTCGGAGAAGCCCTAGTGACAACATTTTTTACAGTGTGATTTCTCTACCCTAAATTGGATCATAACAGCTAAGGCGGGCTAACTTAGAAACAACTCCTTTTCTCTGTTATAATTATGCCTTGATATTCCCTCCGTCCCAATAAAATTACAATTACTTGACTTCACGCGATAATTTATATGTGTTGATTTTTGATGTAAAGAGTAACTTATCCTTTGATTTTTGTGGGTGAGAAGAGTGAGAAAAAGAAAAGGAAGAGAAAAAGTGGTGGGATGGGTTGATATCATTTAAAGTAAATAATAAGAGTGTTTTGATATTTTTGTAGGAAAAAAATTTCCAAATAGAAATAGGTTGCAATTTAGTTGAGATAGTCCATTTTAATAAGTGTTATAATTTTATTGGGACTGAGAGAGTACAATTTTTGTTGTCTAATATTTGAATTATAATCGCATTTGTGTGCCTGATAATAAACTTGGTTCTAGATTTTGTTTCAGTTCATCAGTTATATTGACATGGGATTCCCGTGATAATGCTATTTTTTTCTTGTTCCAATTCAATAATATACACATTGGATTCCATACTAACTAATATTATTGCTGACTAAACTACAATAGAACAAATAGACGACTCTATAAAAAATAATAGATATAAAGTGAAGATATAAATTGCTAATGAGTTGGATATTAATGAAATGATATCAGGAACAGAGAACATTTTCAATGAAGTTAAAAAACATTTTCAATAAGAGAAAGGAAAGGACGAAGTTGAGAGATAACATTGCGCACGGTGATTAAAAAAGAAGAAGTGAATAAGAGTATGTGAAGCCACATGACCAACCAAAAAACAAAAAACCAATGTAACTTTATATTTTTGGTATATACCAACTTCATCCTAAGATCATAGCTTATTAAAATGTCCAAAGTTGAAGCATGTTTCTTTGAATAACCATAACTTTCTCCCCTACTTTTTTTCATCTCGTATAATCATGCTATCTGAACTCTCCTTTTTGGTCATAGAGTGCACTACCTTCACCACATCAAAGTCAAAGTTATACATTGCCACAAGCAGAACAATCTTTCTTATCTTGGACCGCCTTCTTCTATCGCATTCATCAATGACATCAGAGCCTTTTTGAATAATTTTTTATTAGAACCCGCACAAGGGTGCAAAGACCTTATGTAGTTATGTATCCTTTATGAACCACTCAAATGGTGCGAAATGCTGATTTTGAGGTATGCCCCAAATAAGATATATTCACGAAGAAAAATCTGACAACCATTTTTACTGGTCACGGAACTCAGACAACCATTTTAATTTGTTGGATGTAGGCTAACCAACAAACAAGCTCTCGTCATTTTAGTCAAATTTCAGCCATAACAATTCCACAAATATTCTCAAATTTCAATGCATTAGGTGACACAGACACAAACAATACTGACCATAAACTATTAATCTACGTTAACAATTGACGATTCTCTCATTCAAATTTAATTAGTTGATCCCCATGCCGATGAAGAAAACATCGGTAAGATTTAAAACAAATAACAAAATCTTAATAGACAATCTCACTTGTGCATATCAATCCAGCTTACTCCAGGCTTCAAGGCAGAGATGACGGCGTCATGAGCATTAAGCACTGCCTGCCAAATCAATTGAAAAAGATGAGTATTTCGGTATTAGATAACATCTTCATTTAGTTTTGGGAGAAAAAAAATATGGAAATTGACATATGCTAAGGCAACAAGCTACTTGATGGAAGACATGGAAGAATGAACGAGCTGTCAAATAGCATCTAATATCTATTATGTATTATCTATTATATTATCAAATTCAAAAAGTCCCTCTCATGGTATGTATGACATTTTCGTCATTTTAAAACTTTTCAAGGGTATTTTCCGAATTTCATAACTTTAGCATTAACTTTGAAGACATCTATTTAATTATGAGTGAGCTTGAGTTTTTAAAATAGCTCTTTAACTAATTGACCTGTCTACTCGGCTCCTCTCCTTTCCTTTCAAATTCCATTTTTGCAATAAATTTGATTTGAAGGGACAAGGAATTTCATAACTTTAGCATTAACTTTAAGGCATCTATTTAATTATGAGTGAGCTTGAGTTTTTAAAACCACTCTTTAATTGACCTGTCTACTCGGCTCATCTCCTTACCTTTCAAATTCCATTTTTAAAATAAACTTGATTTTAAAGGTTAATTAAGACATTTATCACTTTAGGTATGATCAAGATTAACTACGAAAATCAAAGGTTTAAGTGATCATGCCCTTTTTCAACTTCTAATGTTTCTGCTTCATCAACTCCCGATTTTTTTATGAAAAGGGTTGTTCCCAGACCGGATGAAGCCAAGGATATTAAATCTTTCTCTACAGCTTTGTATGATTTACATCTTCTGATGTCATTTCAACGTCAATTTGTGTTGTTATTTCATTTGCACCCCTTTATTGCCCGCTGTCCTCAGTTGCGTCGTGAAATTCTTTCAAGATCATTGACTTCTATCAATTTTAAGGAGCCAATTGAATTGAACTTTCGACTTTATCATTGTGTTTCTTTGATGTCTATTCATTGTAGTAATCTCATTGTTGCCGCATATATGGAAAACCATATAATGTGAAATTTTGAATAGTATCATATCTTTATCCTTTCATCATCGATGACATTCCATTTGATCGATGCAGAACCTCTTTGTTAGATGTTGTCGATAGAGCTCCTCCAATGGCATGTCTTTTTTCTCAACCTTCTCGATCTTTCCTCGACATCAGTACCATGCAATAAAAGATGGCTAATCTTCACCAGTCACCAATGAACAATGTTCAATCCAAGGGGGTTCGTGTTGGTTCTTTGGTATATGTTTCTGCCACCTACATATGGAGATAGACCAGGCATCCTTTTTATGTTATTAACTTCACAATTTTTGCTTCTTTTCAGCAGCGAGGATTTTTCTAAGGATGAATATTCAATTTATTCACTTGGTTTTCTGGGAATTCAGATTGTCTCAGGACAGCTAACACATGCCCCCAATCAGATGGATTATTATTGTTGGCTTTGGATTTTCAGGAGCAGATTCAAGCAGATTGAATGTGGTCAGCTAATAGCTTCACCGTTGACGCACCGCGAAAAGCATGATAATCTCTAGATATCGTTTTACATGATGTTTTCTAGTAATCTTATTTTAGAATAATAACTTAGCTATGATATTTCCAAGTAATCTTATTTTTTATTATAATCTTTCCTTATATTTGACAACTCCATAAATATGGAGCATGTCTTCATCATTAAAACCATTCTATTCGCCTCTCATATTTTTTCTGTAACAGTTATGATCTTTTTTTTTTTTTTTGGGGGTTCAGTACATCACTGCACGGGGTAATGCTGGGGGGTATAGACCAGCATTAAACTAACTATAGGCTATTTCCCGAATCACTTACATGGCATCAATTGAAAAGCAGATTATTTATATACGCTAGCACTATGTGCTATTGCATGTATAACCAGAAAGGATATGAAACAAAATTTTAATCAGGCAATTAACAAGAAGGAAAGCTTAAAGAGCTCACCCAATGCAAACAAGAGTTGAGACAGGAAGGTTATATTCTTACATTGTAAATAAGCCGTTGATCAGCTGTAAACTTCCCGTTTACCTGAATTCACCAAAAAAATAAAATAAACAAGTCCTTGGTGTGAAAGGGGGAATGGGAGAGGCATGCGCCAGTGTCATCAAATTACTTCCTACATGGCTACTTCTATGATCGATGCCGTACAAATCCGGGTAAAGGCCTCTTGAGCAGAAATTGGACCAAAACCCCTAAGATCAAGGGGGTGCAATGAACCTTAACTCAAACCAAGATAATTCTAATGAACCTTCTGCCCCCCCCCCC